>BJCM01177245.1:0-13306 GCA_018326385.1 Flaveria bidentis
AACACCAGACTCTGCTCTAATGGCTTATTCATCTGCACCTCCTCAGGTAAGTACTACTGACCAACTCTTTGATAATCATGCTTGTTCTGATTGTAATAAATTTAGGGAAAGCATAGATTTAAAATTTGCTAGGTTATTAGATCATAATGATAGCTTAGTAAAGGACTTGCAACTATGCACTGAAGCTAATAGAGTACTAAAACAAAATGAGCACAGTTACAAAGAAAAGATAGACCTTTTGAACAAACAGCTTAGGCAAACATAATTAGTAGCCTTTAACCAAGCTAATGACATTAGGTACTATCTTAATTCCCTAGAAGACACTAAGAAACAAAAGGCAGTTTTAGAAGTAGAAGTTAATTCATTAAAACAAAAACTGCATAGTTGGACAAGTTCATCCCATATTGTCCAACACATAGTGAGAGAGCGTAATAATAGGGAGGGATTGGGATATAAAGTGGTTCCACCACCACCTAAGACCTTGATGAACACTAAAAGTAAACCAATCAATAACAATCCAATCAAGGATCATATGGTGTCCACTCCTTTTGTAAGTGATCCAGATTCCACATGTAATTTAAATGAATTTGGAACTAAACAAAAGGAGGCCACATCAAAGACAAAAGGCAAACTGCCTTGTGTTTATCTGGAAAAAGAGTTTGAAAAGGTTAATATAAAGTCTGGTTCAAACATAGTCAAATATGAACCTAAAAAGACCATTAATGTTAACCAATCACGTGCATCATGTCAAAGTCCAGGTAAACAAAATGGAAAAGATGTTAAACAAGGTAAAGCAATTAAATTTGTAAAACCAGACTATACATCTAAACAAGAAGTGTCTCAATCCAAACAGAGTAGGTCACATGTGTGACATACACTTCTCCACAAAAACAATTAACTCGTAAAGTTGAAAGCAGATCATGTTACAACTGTGGAGAATTTGGACACATTGTGTCTAATTATCCTTACTATCAGACACCAAGGAGAAAAGTTGAACTTCAGGACCCAAAACCAAGCTCATTTAGGAGGAACTCAGTGACACCACCTGGAAGGGCTAGCGAACCTAAAGTTCAACCCATTAGCCAGTCATCTATTTATCACAAACAGGCCTTACACAAAGCTGGCTTATGGAAAGAAAAATCAATCCCTTTGTCTGATAATGAGAACCAGAAGACATCTGAACTTCCCTCACCCTCTAAAGGTTAATGGGTTGAATTTATGATGTGTGATGCTTCGGGGAAACCTAAGCCAGTAAAGGCTTGGGTCCCTAACCTGAACTAATGTTTTCAATTGAATGTGCAGGGTGTTTGCTATAGTGGTAAAACCAACATGTGGATTGTAGATAGCGGAGCATCCAGGCAGATGATAAGGAACATGGCTCTCTTATCAAATGTCAAACAAATCATAGGAGGCCATGTTTCATTTGCTGGAAACAAAGGTGGGTATATCACAGCTCAAGGGGAGGTGGGTAATTAGAAAGTGAAGTTTGACAAGGTAAACTACGTTCAACAACTTCAAAATAACTTGCTTTCTATTTCTCAAATATGTGATAAAGGTTTTTAAGTAGCATTTGACAAACAAGAAGTGCTATGTCCTGAAAAAGGACTATGTGATCCCGGAGGACCAAGTCTTAATGTCCGCGTCAAGATATAATGACCTGTATGTCTTGGATCTATCAAAAGCCTCCACAACGGATCGTGAAATTCAGTGCGTGTTGTCAAAAGCTACTGAGAAGGATTCCATCTCGTGGCATAGGAGAATGGGACACATTAATCCACGGAAGATGAATTACTTGATCCAGAATGTTCTAGTGAGAGGAGTCAACGTAAAAAACTTCCAACTTGCCGGATTTTTGTGTTGCATGCAAGAAGGGCAGACAGACGAAGAAGTCTCATAAGGAAAAGAAAGTTCATTCAATCGATCTTCCTCTTGAGCTTCTTCATATGGATCTGTTTGGCCTAGTCAGTACAAGAAGCATCACAGGTGACTTGTAATGCTATGTAGTTACTGATGACTACTCAAGATTCTCTTAGGTAATGTTTCTGAAATCCAAGTCAGAATCATTTCAGTCATTCAAAGAACTAGTAACTACACTGGAGTCCCTCTACAAGCTGAAGGTACGTCAAGTGCGCTCAGACAACGGAACCGAGTTCAAGAACCAATGGATGGAGGCTTACTGCAAGGAAAAGGGAATTGTGCACCAGTTCACCTCTGCCTACACTCTTTAGATGAACGGCGTTGCTGAAAGGAAAAATTGCAACTTGATAGAGATCGCACGGACAATGCTAGCAGACTCGAAACTGCCTATCCAATTCTGGAACGAGGCAGTTGCAAATGCGTGTTACACGTTGAATCGAGTTCTGATTGTTAAACACCATGGCAAGACGTGTTACGAGTTACTACAACGACGTAAACCAAATCTAGAGTATCTCGAGCCATTTGGCGTACCGTGCAACCTACTGAAGAAGACTCAGAAGGGCAAATTCAGCGAGAAGGCGTGTTGGCAAGACGTGTTACGAGTTACTACAACAACGTAAACCAAATCTAGAGTATCTCGAGCCATTTGGCGCACCGTGCAACCTACTGAAGAAGACTCAGAAGGGCAAATTCAGCGAGAAGGCTGATAAAGGTATCTTTCTAGGATAAAACATACCGAACAAGAGAGTTTACAACAACTCAATTGGTCAAGTAGAAGTGTGGTGTAACGTTGATGTTCAGAGATACACCACACCACCTGCTGGAAAAGAACCCACTTTCTTTTTCGACTATGATGGATTCTTCAAGTCCTTCAACATACCACTCTATACTTTTGATGACGATTTGGCAACAAAGATGATGTATGATGTCTTGAACATACCAGATCCAGATTCAACATCATTTGGTTCACAAGATAGCTCATCTAACAAATTAGGGGGAGCACTTGATGATAGTGACTCCTCCTATGATGAAGAAGCTGTGGAGAATGATCCGAACAACCAAGAGGAATAGGTTCCTTCAACCGCAACTCCACAAGCATCTGATGTTGATGCCTCTAAGCCATTTGAACCTCATACTCCTACTGCCTCAGCTCCAGAACCTAACGTTCATAATCTTGATTCTGAGGAAGTTGTTCCAACCACTCCTGGATCATGCATAAACGTCTATCATCCTTTGGATAATGTCATTGGAGATGTCAGATCAGGAGTTCAGACCAGAAATCAGTTGTATTCAGTTGATTATGCCTCAGTGACGGAAAAGGGATCCCTTCATGACGGTGCATATCGTTGCTTTGTGTCTCAATTTAAGCCAAAGTATGTAAGTGAAGCCGTGAATGATAAGGCATGGGTGAGTGCCATGCAAGAAGAACTTCTTCAGTTCAAGAAGTTAGGTGTATGGACTCTAAGGGATAGACCTAAAGGTGCTAAAGTCATTGTCACCAAATGGGTCTTGAAATGCAAGAAAGATGATCAAGGCGTGAACATCAGAAATAAGGCTCGACAGGTAGTTCAGGGATTTTGACAAGTCGAGGGAATAGATTACAATGAAGTGTTTGCACCCGTGGAAAAAATGGAAGCCATCCGCATCTTCCTTGCCTATGCATCATATATGAAGATTAAAGTTTATCAACTCGATATGAAGAGTGCATTCTTTCATGGTGAAATCCGAGAGACAGTGTACGTCAGTCAACCCGAGGGATTTGAGGATCCATATCATCGGGACAGAGTTTACAAACTCGACAAGGCTTTATACAAACTCAATCAAGCGCCAAGAGCCTGGTATGAGAAACTCTCGACTCACCTTGTGAAACACGGCTTTCGCAGAGGTGTAATTGATTGCACGCTGTTCATCAAAGAAAAGGATAGAGATTTACGTCTCGTCTAAATTTATGTAGATGACATAATCTTTGGTTCCAAGAACGAAGACTTATGTAAAGAGTTTGAAGCAGTAATGAAGGCTGAGTTTGAAATGAGTGCAATGGCAGAGATGAAATTCTTTCTCGGGTTATAGGTGACTCAAACACCAAAGGGAATATTTCTACATCAGACCAAGTATGTAGGAGATATTCTAAGTCGGTTCGACATGGAGAATGCTTCCACAGCTGGGACTCCACTTGCTACAAACCACGATGTAGAACCCGACGAGAATGATGATCTGGTTGACGCCACCATGTACCGCGGAATGATTGGATCTCTCATGTACCTCACTACTTCAAGACCTGATATCATGTATGCGACATGTCTATGTTCAAGATATCAGGCAAAGCCAAAGGTTGACCATCTAATAGGGGTTAAAAGGATATTTTGTTATCTGAAGGGTACACCAACACTTGGGTTGTGGTATCCTCATGACGATGACTTTGAGCTTACGGCGTATAGTGACTCGATTACGGAGGTTGCAAGATGAACTACAAGTCTACATCAGCGGGATGTCAATTCTTCGGGAGAAGATTAGTGACCTGACAGTGTAAGAAGCAGACATTGGTTGCTTTGTTAACCTGCGAAGCTGAATATGTTGCCGCTGCAAGTTGTGTTCACAAATCATATGGATTCAACAACAAATGCAGGATTACGGTTTGAAATTCTCTTCCACTCCTATTTTTGTTGATAACTCGGCTGCAATTGCAGTAACTAAAAATCCGGTCCAACATCCTAAGACCAAACACATCGGAATAAAATATCACTTTATACATAACTGTTTTGAAAAGAACCTAATCGATGTGGTTAAAATAAACACTGATTTTCAACGCACTGACCTCTATACAAAGGCATTTGATAAACCACGGTTTCTATAGTTGTTAGAGGTCAACGACGTTAAAAAGAAAAGTGATGTAATTCCTGAAGATGACCATGTGTAGTCCGATGCATATAGTAAAATTTTCTTTTACTTTATTTTATTTTATTTACTTTATTTTATGTTTTAGTTAAATTGATGTTATTTCTTAGCCTATTAAAATCCTAAAAATGTAATTCGTTCATGCTTTCAGAATTTTAGGGGGAGAATAGGTTTAGTTAGTAACATTAACAAAAAAACAAGGGAGGAGGAGAGGCTAATAAGTTTGGAAAATGATAGTACACAGGAACAAATCAATTGAGACTTTAAAAGTTTAAATTGAATAGTATGCAAAATTCAAAGTATAAGTATGTGTAGTCTGAGCAATATAAAAGAAAAAATGATAGTAAAACTGATTACTACTAAGGTAACACAAAGAAAGTAGACCTAGAGGTTGCTAGACCACAGATGATATGTCGGTAGATTCAACACAATAGATGATTAGACCTTATTGGTGATCTCAAGAACAAACTAAGCTGTTCAACTGACTGTGGGTTCCCATCTTATCACTGGTTAACACAATCAGTTATTTCCAATAAGGGGTGACGAGCAAATAAATGCCACAAATGTGTGCGGATGACCATAAAAAGAGAAAAGCACAAAAAAATGAAAAATAAACGCAATCAAGCTAATAACTTATGTTGTTGGTGCGTTATGTTCAAAAGAAAAAATAAAGATGCTCTAACAAGAAGATAGGTTGTGTGCCTCTCTGCTGTGCGATGGCACTAACCTGAGGATAAGCATAACCTAGATATTCTAGAATTCATTATTGTTTGCTGCCTCTCTGTTGTGCGATGGTACTGACCTAAGGCATGGCTTCTCTTTGAAAGCACTAAGAATAGTTTCTTCTTGTCAAAATACCCGTAGACCGCTCAAAAATATCTTGAGGAATGCTGATTACCACATAAGTGTGGGCTCCACAAATGTTGGTTGAAATAGTTAAACCTTAAACTATCACCAATCTGTGTTAAAAGTCTGTGTATGGATTTAAGAGGACAAGTATATTGACAATCATCGTGGCTACAATTCTTCAAAGTCAAAATCAATGTGGGAATCTAATAGTACTAGTATGATTTCCTAAAATTCCTAACGACTCTAGATGAAAAACAAGAATAGAGCATCAAAAGTTTTTGATAACATGTCCCGAATGATTTGAATATCCTGTATGATTCCAAATTGAATTGGTCAATTTATGGTCAAAATGAATTGAAACTGCCTTTTCAGGAAATGAATTCTTTAGATTTATATCTTAGGATTTTCCCCTCACAAAACCAAAAAAAAAATCAAGTCTTAGTTTTGTATTTCAGTTTTATGTCTTTTATTTTGTTTAAATTTCATTAATTTAGTTTGTTAAACATCAGACTACGCCATGGAATTCAATAGAGGATTTTAGTCACCTAAAAGGGTCACGTCTGAGGTGACCACACGTATTTTCAAATGTAAATGGGTCAGGTCTGAGGTGACAAATTGTGTTAAAAGGATCACGTCTGAGGTGATCAAAAGTTTTCTAAATTAAAATGATCATGTCTGAGATGATCGAATGCTCACAATGTTCAATCAAAATATAAAAGAGTGGAATGGTCATAAAGTCAAAATCATGACTATGATCCATTCGAACGATTGGACCATGAGTATGGACCAGTCGTACGATTAGAGGATACGAATGAGCCCAATCGCACGATTTACCCACATGTATGGGACATACGTGCGATTGGACCATTAGCATGAATAAAATCACATGATTGGATGACTAAAATGAGCTAATCGCATGGATGAAGGTGACCGAATGACACAGTCGCACGACTAACTTCTAGTCGCACGATTGAAGGTGACCGACTGTGATAGATGCACGACTGATCTTCAGTCGCACGAATCAACTATGCGAATGGTCTTAGTTGCACGACTAAACGCTAGTATAAACAGAAGGGGAGTCGGTCGCAGTCGTTCATCACTCCCAAATCGCCCCTAAATCGCACGAAGCACCGTTACCCTGCCCAATTTTCATTTGAGCACTCTAGATCTTTGATTATTGCATACTGACGATCTGTAGTAATTATACAGGTAATGTGCGGTGAAATCAATGATAATATGCATCGATTCATGCCAAAATCGATTGAAATGAACCCTAAATGGAATCAAGAAAGTTTTGACTAAGAAACTAAAAAAACTAAGTCCATTGTGAAATTAAAGGAACCGAGACAGTTTTAACTAAGAAACTAAAAAAACTAAGTCTATGGTAAAATGCGAGTCTAATGAGCCAAACCATGACGTCTAACATTGAAGTTTGCTCAAAATTCGATTTTGAATTGAACAGTAAGTCTATCATGCGAATGGACAACCTGATGAACTTCAGTCACACGATTGAGCGAGGCGAATGGCTAAACAACACGACTGAACCATGCGTATGAGTTTAGTCGCACGACTGGTGTAAACACATGGCGTAGGAGACTAGTCGCATGTTCAGTCGTATGTATGTGGTCATTCGCACGACTAGATCTCAGTCGCATAGTTTCATTCGCACGACAGAACAGAAAATTTCAAGTTCAAATGATTCAAATTATTACTCATTGACGGACACTAATTTTTATATGCATTGTGTAACAGATGGCTAGTCGTTGGACTATGAGCACCAAGCGCAACATTTGTGCTCATCTACATCTGACCTCAAGGAATGCTTCAGACTTCTCTGGCATTATTACCTTCCTATGGAGATTGAGGATCTTCCGTGTCATCTCGACTCCGTGCACACCATACCGCTTGATTCAGCAGGCCTTCTTGGAAGGCGCGGTTGTTGACGGGACTTTAGAGCCCCACCCGATCAGGAGCTCTATCGTTGGTCAACCTATAGAGATCACTGGGACGATCTCAGGACAGTATTAGAGTTTGGGGATGATGCTGACTGCCCTACCCATCTACACCCACTAACAGTACGAGGCTATTTCCTACGGGCCAAGTACTCTAGGGACATCAACTCAGGTGTGCTCAACAAGAGCAACCTGTGTTCGCAGCTTAAGTACTTAGCCCATGTGCTACTCTAGTTCATTACCTCACCGAAGGGGGGATTCGATGAGTTGTCCGATCAGATACAGAACACCTTGTGGCATTGGTGCTGAACCATTCATTCAGCTTCTCTAGGATGATCTTCACCTACCTGGTGGAGAACATAGAGGCTAAGGGCATGGAGGGATTTTGCATGTACCCTTGATTTATGTAGATGATCATTGACCAAAAGCTCCCTTCGTTGCCAAAGGAGAAGGAGGATGCCGTAGTGCTCGAAGTGATGTATGATACCACCTTGGGCCGGATGAAGGTATACAGGGGGAAGCAAGTGAAAACCCCTATGAGGCGGCTGTTTTGGCATCTGGCCCATGAAGAATACATGGCACCGTCACGAAGGAAGTGGCGCCACGATGACAGTGACTCAGACAGTGAGCAGATCGAGCTCCCAGCTGATGATTCTGATGACGATGATAGTGAGGATGGTGGAGATGCAGGGCCCACTCAATTGAGGGCCCCTACTGCTGATATAGCATCTCCAGCACCCACCCAAGGTGGGACAAAGACTGCTGGCTTTCATCAGGATTTCCGACCTGATGAGGAGGAGGAGTCGAACGAGGAGCCGTTGACTCGAACGGTGGGCAGCAAGGTGGTTGCCACTGAGCGAGGGCTTAGGGCGGTTGGTGAACGCCCAGGAGGGTCTGGGGATACTATGACTAATCCAACCTACACCCAGATCAGCCCAGCATCCAAAGGGGAGCATCCACCTCGAGGGGTTCGAGGAAGAAACGGATGGCTCAGCCCCACGAGATGAAGACGAAGAGGAGGAGGATGACCTTTAGCACCAGCACCACTACAACCACCACTACCACCACTCCACCTACCACCACTACCACCATTCAACCCACCACCACTACTACCACACCACCTATCACCACCTCTACCACCTCACACATCACTACCTATACCCAATACACCACCACTATAGCTCATCCACCACCACCTACATCTATACCACCCCCAATCTTCACCACTGCTACCACCACCTACTCCACCCACCAAGCAGGGCCATCATCTTATCCCTCATTTCCATCTGGATCATCTCTTCCTCCTAGTGGGGTAGAGGAACAACTCTCAGCACTGAACCGTATGGTGTTGAAGCTGTTAGCAGTCGATGACGAGAAGACTACCTAGATTCTTCAGCTATTAGAGCTTACTGCTGCACAATCTCAGCAGATATCTCAGCAGGCTCACCTGATTGAGCAGCAGGCACAACAGATGGCTGCCCAGAGCTCCGACATGTCCTAACTCTAGGAGTAACATGTTCACTCAGCGAAAAGGATAGAGGAGTTGGAGGCTACCAACAAGACCATCATGTTGAGGCTCAAAGGATCAAAATATGAGCCACTAAAGATCAGAACAGGAGATGGAGATGATGGTGATAATGATAACAATGATGATGATGTTGATGATGATGGTGATAATCAAGGTGATGATACAGATGTAGGTGATGATGTTGATGAAGGTGATGATGATGATGATACATCTGTTGCGGGTGCCACATTAGCAAGTGAAAGGAGGACCAAGAAAGCTCAAGACCAAGGTGCCTCTACATCAGCCCTGTCAGCAGAGGAACACATGATACAAGACAAGAGTAATGCTTAGTTGTTTATTTTATTTAAAAATCATGTGTAATTGAATATTGTATCAAACTAATGTATATAATGTTTATATTTTGTTAATGTGTTTTTGTTTTGATTATTGACTAATGGTTGATGTGCTACATGTTTTAAACAAGCAGATCCAAATTATCAAAGAGATGAATTCAACATTGCTCCCCTTCAACAGGTCAAGACTCAACTAACAATGATTCTTGATCTGCAAGGGATTGTCAGGAGATCAGTGCGTTACACCCCTAAAAGAGGGGGAAATAATTCATGATCTCACTGATGAGCAACTGGCCGAAATGTTTAAGCTCAATCCAGATAAGATTGTCAAGGACACTCCAACCTTTGAAGTAACCAGTGACGATGAGCTGAACAACATAGATGAGATCGAGATCGAGGACGTTACTGCAGAGCACTATCTAGAGTATGCTGACAAAGAGGGAAATGTGGTACCCAATCTAGGTGATACCCTGGTCAGTGATACGTTTGAGATACTGGATCAGATGGAGCAAGAGTCCGAGAAGATTAAGGAACAAGCCCAAGCCTCAGACACCGATGTTAATATCAGAAAGGCTGTATGGGCTGCATGTTTTGAGGAGATTCGAGCCCAACGCATTGCTCCAAAACCGAATGTCTACACCAAGCTCTACAAAGTGAAGAAGCATCATAAGGTGTCCGACAAGATTATCGCGTGGGCCCATTTTGTGGATCTGAATGTTATGCGGTAAAGAGAGAGAAAGTTATTGAGTACTTTAGATTCCCACATGATTTAAAGACTCTACCTGGTTTTGAGCTCAACCAGCTGGCCAAACTAAAGCTGTTATATGCTGACCTGAGAAAGATGTCAGGCTGGTTTGAGGCTGCCTTGAAAAGAGAGTACCACACCAGGTGGGTCAACTTCAAACCTCAACAACCTACAAGGTATATCAGACGGTCTGAAGTTGATGCCATAACTGGAAAGCCAAAGATAGTGCTGAAGTGGAGTCCTCCACGTATGATGTCAAGAATCTCGTTAAGGGAAATGCCACAGGACTTCACTCCACACTTTAAGTGGTGGTACTAAGATTAGAGAATAGGGGAGGCGGTCATAGTTCTGAACAGAGAGGGTCGAATGGATACTATCAGGGTATTTGACCCAATGTGGCTTACCAACTTGTCAGTTGAAGATGTCTACACTCTATACAAGTGGCCACTGTTCTATGACGCGCAGGATATTGTAGAAGCCCTCCAATTCCAAAAGGTGATCAGTTTCTGCTTTGCATTTGAAATACATGCATGAGTCACAAGAATGGAGAAGTACAAGAAGTATGAGGAGCTTATGAAGAATGTAAGACAATAGATGAATCTAGGTCTAAGGGGGAGTTTGTAGATACATGTGTACCTAGTTTCTGAGCTTAATGCAATATGTCTTTATTGTCTTACACATATGTATTAGATTGGGTACTTAATAAAATACAAATGTTTGGTTGTGCTTATAATGTTTATTATTTCATTAATTAGTAGTTTAACACTTATTGAATTGACTATATAGGTTTGTGGTTGTTTGAACTAATATTAGTAATGTAATGATTAGTAAATATATTCAAACTTAGTAATATGAAGTTCTCATGTGAATGGCCCATGCTAATATATCATATGTATGAACAACTTCATGCGAATGAGTTAGTCGCACGATTGAACCAGGAGACTGAATCAGTCACACGAATGTAACTTGAGATTGACTCAATCGCACGACTGAACACTCAGTCGTACGAATGGATCAACCGCATGGCTCAATCGCATGACTGAATCATGCTAATGGTTCAGTCGCCCGAATGAGAAACCCTAACCTATAAATACCACCTAATTTGTCCAAAAACGTATGCATCAAGAACACTTCGACTCTAGACGTACCCTAGCCATCCAGGGACCTCTAAGAACATGTTCCAAGTTCATAGATCACACTAGATCGATTCCAAATCGTTCTTAACGTTTAGATTCAATCCATAATTGTTTCTACATGTGTTCTCACTTATTGGATCGCCAATCAAATAGGATTCTGCACTATTTGATTCGGCATACACGTTAATCAGTTAGTATTTCGTTGATACACAATCCTAATAGGTCTTAACCATAAGATAGCTATTCATTCATTCAATGTGTTGTTGTTATGTTATACACTTCTAATAACTTTAATGAAAATAGATTTTTGTTACTAAATTGGTGTATGGTAATATTAATAAATTAGAACTTGTGAATGAAACATGAAGGCTAATCACATGGTTTCTTACTCTAAATCACCTACTATTATGTATAAGATTTTATAATTTATCTTATTATAATAATTTAACTAATATAAATAATTATAAGATGTTGTATGTAGTCGATGGTTTAACCAAGAACTATTAAATGGATAAGAATTGGGTTGTTTAAAAGTGAACAAAAGTTGTGCTTTCTATCATAAAATTTAGCATATATGTTCATGTTATTTCATGAAGGCCACATGGAAAAGTTGATAGTTGAAATGGGAGTCTAACAATGTACACCACTACAAAACTTTAGGTTTTAAGAAAAATAATAATATTCTGTAGTGTGCTCATGATGTCAAGGATTTAGTGGATAATTATTTATATAATAATGGGTAAGCAAAAGTTTACGAGAGAAATCAAATTTACTGAACGAGAGACTTTTCACAATTATTTTGACATCCTAAAAAAGAGTAGTAGTTGCCGGAAAATCAACATAACGTATATCAAGAGTTGTGAACCTAACTCACAAAATAATTAAAGTGTAGGTTCTCGTACGACTTGAGCTCGACTAAGACGTGATTTATTTGTGTTGCTAAATAAGGTACGGATTCTTGGTTCTTTCTATCGTAGTATAAACCGTGTTTTTCCGTTACTTTGGAGTACGGATTTTTGTTATTTTTTGTAATATTTCGCCATTTCTTCCGTTGATATGACTCGTTTGGCCTTTGAACGTGAACTAGTCGTCTATTATTATTTATATGTTCTGCTCTGACTCGTTTTGAGACTTATTGCAATAGATATTTGTTTTATAACTTGATCGGAACTAATATGATAAACAAAAATAGATATTTATTTTTTTAATTTGTGCTCATTCTTACATGTTCATAGAAATAATAAGTTTAAGTTTATTGATACATTAAGTGTTTGGTAGTTATACTACCCATTGATATATGTCATTGTTGCGTCAATGACATCACACTTTTCATGATGGTGTTTATAAAAAGCTCACGGCGTCTTTGTTAATATGATTGTACTCAAGTAGTACTTTGGTCACACTTATATGGGAGGAGGATGGATCGATCCTAGTTTAGTTCATATCAGTTCAGTTCCGAGGGATGGAAACATGTGTATACACCCACACACCATCTCATTAGTGCATAGTCTAGCTAGCTATGTACTTATCAATTCAATTTTGGCTCTAGGTACTTCTTATATTACACGATTAATATTTTTTGATATACTCTTCGTGTAGATTAGTTTAGTTTTAGTATTACATGGTCAGTTCTATATCAATATTATATACTGATAGGGTCAATTGATTCAATCTGTGATGATTTATGTAAACAATTCAAAAAGAAACACAAACAATTGTAATCAAATCAAGCAATATCAACAAAATTCACAGTTCATTGATATAGCAAAGACAATTACAAGAGTAAGAAAGCAGTTAACAACAAAAACTCCCTTTTTTTAATTCTACTCTAGTCTAAGCTATTTATACTAGAAACTAAGGAACTAACAATTTACAAAACTAGTCCCTATACTAGTACAAACTATAAAATAGACAATAAAAGACTAAATGTTAATCTTCTAAGGGTTCTAACA
>BJCM01177275.1:0-13534 GCA_018326385.1 Flaveria bidentis
AGTGCTTCTTGTCAAAAGCTACTGAGAAGGAATCCATCTCCTGGCATAGGAGAATGGGACACATTAATCCACGGAAGATGAATCACTTGATCCAGAATGATCTAGTGAGAGGAGTTAACGTCAAAAACTTCCAACTTCCATATTTTTGTGTTGCGTGCAAGAAGGGCAAACAGACGAAGAAGTCTCATAAGGAAAAGAAAGTTCACTCTATCGAACTTCCTCTTGAACTTCTTCACATGGATCTGTTTGGTCCAGTCAATACAAGAAGCATCGCAGGCGCCTTGTACTGCTATGTAGTTACTGATGACTACTCAAGATTCACTTGGGTGATGTTTCTAAAATCCAAATCAGAAACATTTGAGTCATTCAAGGAGGTAGTAACTACTCTCGAGTCCCTATACAAGTTGAAGGTACGTCAAGTGCGCTCAGACAACGGAACCGAGTTCAAGAATCAATGGATGGAGGCTTATTGCAAGGAAAAGGGAATTGTGCATCAGTTCACTTTTGCCTACACTCCTCAGATGAACGGCGTTGCTGAAAGAAAGAATCACAGCTTGATAGAGACGGCACGGATGATGCTAACAGACTCAAAACTGCCTATCCAATTATGGAATGAAGCAGTTGCAAATGCGTGTTATACGCTAAATCGGGTTCTTGTAGTTAAACGCCATGGAAAGACGTGTTACGAGTTACTACAACGACGTAAACCCAATCTAGAGTATCTTGAGCCGTTTGGCACTCCGTGCACCCTACTGAAGAAGACTCAGGAGGGAAAATTCAGCGAGAAGACTGATAAAAGTATCTTTCTAGGATACAACATACCGAACAAGAGGGTCTATAACAACTCAACAGGTCAGGTAGAAGTGTGGTGTAATGTTGATGTTCAGAGATAGTGACTCTTCCTTTGATGAAGAAGCTGTGGAGACTGATCAGAACAATCAGGAGCAACAGGTTCCCCTACCGATAGTCCACAAGCATCTGACATTGATGCCTCTACATCTTCGGAACCTCAAACTCCTACTGCCTCAGATACTGAACCAAATGTTCATAATCTTGATTCTGAGGTAGTTGTTCCAACCACTCCTGGTTCACGACTAAATGTGTATTATCCTCTGGATAATGTCATTGGAGATGTGAGATCAGGAGTTCAGACCAGAAATCAGTTATATTCAGCTGATTATGCCTCGGTGATGGAAAAGGGCTATCTTCATGATGGTGTATATCGTTGCTTTGTGTCTCAGTTCGAGCCAAAGTATGTCAGTGAAGCCTTGAATGATAAGACATGGGTGAGTGCCATGCAAGAAGAACTTCTTCAGTTCAAGAAGTTAGGTGTATGGACTCTGGTGGATAGACCTAAAGGTGCTAAGGTCATTGGCACAAAATGGGTCTTGAAATGCTAGAAAGATGATCAAGGCGTGATCATCAGAAACAAGGCTCGACTTGTTGTCCAAGGATTTCGACAAGTCGAGGGCATTGACTACAATGAAGTGTTTGCACCCGTGGCAAGAATGGAAGCAATTCGTATCTTCCTTGCCTACGCATCGTATATGAAGATTAAAGTTTATCAACTTGATGTGAAGAGTGCTTTCCTTCATGGTGAAATAAGAGAGACAATGTATGTCAGTCAACCCGAGGGATTTGAGGATCCATATCATCAGGACAGAGTTTACAAACTCGACAAGGCTCTATATGGACTTCATCAAGCTCCTAGAGCCTGGTATGAGAAACTCTCGACTCACCTTGTGAAACACGGTTTTCACAGAGGTGTCATTGACTGTACACTATTCATCAAAGAAAAGGATGGAGATTTACTGCTTGTCCAAATCTATGTCGATGACATAATCTTCGGTTCAAAGAACGAAGATCTATGTAAAGAGTTTGAAGCAGTAATGAAGGCTAAGTTTGAGATGAGTGCCATGGGAGAGATGAAATTCTTTCTCGGGTTACAGGTGGATCAGACACCAAAAGGGATTTTCCTACATCATACCAAGTATGTAGGAGATATCCTCAGTCGGTTTGACATGGAGAATGCTTCCGCAGCTGGGACTCCACTTGCTACAAACCATGATGTAGCACCCGATGAGAATGGTGATCTGGTCGATGCCACCATGTACCGAGGTATGATTGGATCTCTCATATACCTCACTGCCTCAAGACCTGATATCATGTACGCGACATGTTTATGTTCATGATATCAGGTAAAGCCAAAAGTTAACCATCTGATAGGGGTCAAAAGGATCTTTTGTTATCTGAAGGGTACTCCAACACTTGGGTTGTGGTATCCACATGACGATGACTTCGAGCTGACAGCGTATAGTGACTCGGATTACGGTGGCTACAAGATGAACTACAAGTCTACATTAGCGGGATGTCAATTCTTTGGGAGGAGATTAGTGACATGGCAGTGTAAGAAGCAGACATCGGTTGCTTTGTCAACCTGTGAAGCCGAATACGTTGTTGTTGCAAGTTGTTGTTCACAAATCATATGGATTCAACATCAAATGCGGGACTACGGTTTGAAATTCTCTTCTACTCCTATTTTTGTTGATAACTCGGCTGCAATTGCGGTAACAAAAAATCCGGTCCAATATCCTAAGACCAAACACATCGGAATAAAGTATTATTTTATACATGATTGCTTTGAAAAGAACTTAATCGATGTGATTAAAATAAATCCTGATTTTCAACACGCTGATCTCTATACAAAGGCTTTTGACAAACCACGTTTTTTATATCTGTTAGAGGTCAACGACGTTAAAAAGAAAAGTGATGTAATTCCCGATGATGACCATGTGTAGTCCGATGCTTATTGTCCATTTTTCTTTTAATTCTTCTTCTATTTATTTTTTTTGTTTAAATTTAATTAGTTTAATTAAATTAATGTTATTCGGTCGCCTATTAAATCCTAAAAAGCGTAAATCGGTCACGGTTTTAAAATTTTAGGGGGAGAATAAGTCGGTTAGTAACATTAACAAAAAAAACGAGGGAGTTGGAGAGGCTAGCTGATAGAAAGTAGATCGTATCTGTGATACCGATTCAATGACTTTGGAAAATGACAGTACACAGGTACAAATCACTTGGGAATCTAAAAGATTAAATAAAATAAGATGTGAAGTTTAAAGCATAAGTCTGTGTAGTCTGAGCAATATAAAAGGAAAAATGATAGTAAAACTAGCTACTACTAAGGTAACACAAAGAAAGTAGACCTAGAGGTTGTTAGACCACAGATGATATGTTGGTAGATTCAACACAATAGACGATTCGACCTTATTGGTGATCTCAAGAACAAACTAAGTTGTTCAACAAGCTATGGGTTAACATCTTATCCCTGGTTAACACAATCAACAAATTCCAATAAGGGGTGATGAGCAGAATAAATGCCACAAATGTGTGCGAAAGACCAGAATATGAACAAAAGCAATCAAACTAATAACTTATGTTGTTGGTGAGAACTGTGCAAAAAGATTAAAATTGCTTAAACAAGAAGATAGGTTATGTGCCTCTCTGCTATGCGGTGGCACTGACCTGAGGATAAGCATAACCTATATATTCTAGACTTGTTTGTTGTTTGCCGCCTCTCTGCTATGCGGTGGCACTGACCTGAGGCTTGACTTCTCTCTGAAAGTTCTAAGAATAGTTTCTTCTTGAAAATTACCCTGAGACCGCTCAAAAATCTCCTGAGGAATGTTGATTACCATATAAGTGTGGGATCCACAAATGCTTGTTGAAATAATCAAACCTTAAAATATCACCAATCAGTCTCAAAAATCTGTGTATGGATTTAAGAGGACCAGTATACTGACAATCATCGTGGCTACAATTCTTGAAAGTCCAAATCAATGTGGGGATCTAATAGTACTAGTATGATTTCCTAAACTTGCTAACGACTCTAGATGAGAAACAAGAATTAAGCATCAAAAGGTCTTGATAACATGTCCCAAATGATTTGACTTGCTTGTATGATTCCAAATTGAATTGGTCCAATTATGGTCAAAATTAATTGAAGCTGCCTATTCCGGAACCAAATCCATTAGATTTCTATCTTAGGATCTACACCTCACACAAAAAGTCAAAAACAAGTTTAGTTTTGTATTTAAGTTTAAGTCTTTTACTTTGTTTAAATTTAGTCAAATTCAGTTTGTTTGATATCGGACTACGCCATGGAATTCAATAAGGGATTTAATCATCTAAAAGGGTCACGTCTGAGGTGACCACACGTGTTTTCAAAGGTGAAATCAGTCATGTCTGAGGTGAGAAATTTGTTTAAAAGGATCATGTCTGAGGTGGTCAAAAGTTTTTCAAGTTAAAATGATCATGTCTGAGATGATCAAATGCTCATAAAGTTTAATAAAAAGTTAAAAAGGGTTAAGTGAGAAATGGTCATAAAGTCAAAATCATGAGTATGATCCAATCGCACGACTGGACCATGAGTATGGACCAACCGTACGAATGGACCATACTCATGTACTAAACAGCCAAATGACACATGAGTATGAACCATTCACCCGAATGTCTTATCAGAATGAGCCATTCGACCGATTGGAAATATGCGAATGAGTCAGTCGCCCAACTGAATGTGATCGACTGAGCCAATCGCACGACTGAGGTCCATACGCCTGAATGAACCTAGCGAATGGGTCCAGTAAGCCGATTGAAATCAGATTCAGTATAAATAGGGCCACAGTCGATCGCATTCAACTCATCACCCCCTAATCGCCCTCATATCGCACAGCCTACCGTTACTCTGCCAAATTTTCATTTGACCCAAATTGCTTGCTTATTTGCATAATCTGACCTTCGTTTTTGATTTTACAGGTAAAATGCGGTGTGATTATGCCAAAAATTCCCTCGATTAGACTGAAAATTCAAGAATTTGGCCCTAACAAGACCCGACACTCTAAATGGACTAATAACCTAACTAAACCAAGTAAAATGTTAAAATAAAGGTTATTAGGTTATTAGTATATCAATGCGAGTCTAAAGAACCATTCACGAAGTTTAATTTCAAGAATTGGTTAAAAATCGAATCTCAGTCGACCGAACAGTGGGTCATGCGACTGGACACCAGGATGAACTCCAATCGCACGATTGAGTTGGTCGAATGGCTCAATCGGCCGAATGGATCATACGAATAAGCTCTGTCGGCCGACTGAACCAATCTCAGGCTTAGTCAACCGATTGAACTCAGTCGCCTGCTCAGTCACCCGACTGTATCCAGTCGCATGCCAAGTCAACCGACTGAACACAGTCGCATGGTTCAATCGCATGAATGAACCAGAATGAATTCAACCAAGTTAATTAGAACTGATTTGTGTCACGTGGTTAGATAATGTCTATGTACTGATTGATGACGAACAGGTGGTCCATCAACCCCAAGCACAACATCTGTGCTCACCTAGATTCTACAACTCGGAATGGTGCCGAGTTTGCAGGGATCATCGCTTTCCTCAAGCGATCCAGGATCCACAAGGCGATATCTACACCATGCACTCCCTACAGGTCTATACAACAGGCCTTCTGGGAGGGAGCATCGGTTGACCGCTCTCGTGAGCCGTACAATATAAGGAGCTCCATTTTTGGGATGGATATAAAGATCACTGCTGAGGACATTCAGCGAGTACTTGGGTTGGGTGATGATACAGACCATCCCACCAGACTTCAGCCGCTGACTGTGAGAGGGTGCTTCATGAGGATGAAGTACGCTGGGGATATTAACGCAGGTGTGCTCAACAAGAGCAATTTTTGTCCCCAGTACAAGTACTTGGCACACGTCATCCTCAAGTTCTTGGTTTCGCGAAGGGGTGGGTTTGATGATCTTTCAGACCAGATACAAAATGCCTACGTGGCACTGGTTCTGAACCACCCTTTCAGCTTTTCTAGCATGATCTTCTCTTATTTGATAGAGAACTTGGAGGCGAAAGGCAAAAAGGGTTTCTGCATGTACTCTAGGTTTCTACAGATGATCTTTGATGAGAAGCTGCCCACACTGCTAAAGGAGAGCCACGACGTTGTGTCGTTGGAGATTATGGACGATACGACACTGGGTCGTATGAAGGTTTACCGGGGAAAGCAGGCCAAACCCCCGGTAAAGAGACTCATCGCCCATCTGGAGATGACTCCGACGACGACGACAACAGTGATGGTGGAGATGCAAGCCTCACTCAACTAAGGGCCCCCACTGCTGATATAACATCTCCAGCATCCACCCAAGGTGGAGCAGAGGCTACAGGGTTCCATCAGGATTTTCGTCTTGATGAGGAGGAGGATACGGATGAGGAGCCCCTAACTCGTACTGTGGGGAGCCGGGTGGTTGCCACCGACCGAGGTATTCGGGAGGTTGGAGGACGCCCTGGTGAGTCGGGGGAGGCTGACACTGATCCTACTTATGCTCCCAATCAGTCCAGCAGTGTTCTAGGGGGAGCATCCACCTCGAGGGGCTCGAGGATGAAAAGGATGGCTCAGCCCCACGGGTTGAAGAAGAAGAGGAGGAGGATGACTTTCATCACCACCACCACTACTACCACCACATCCACCACTCCACCCACTACCACCATCCCATCCACCACATTATCTACCACCTCACACACCACTACCACAGCCTCTCCACCACCACCTTCATCTATACCACCCCCAATCTTCACCATTCCACCACCACCTTCATCTATACCACCCTCAATCTTCACCACTACCACCACCAAAACCACCAGGCACCATGCAGGACCGTCATCTTACCCCTCCTATCCATCTGGATCCTCTCTACCTCCTAGTGGGGTAGAGGAATAGCTCTCGGCACTTAACCGTATGGTGCTGAAGCTGTTGGCAGCCGATGATGAGAAGACTGCCCAGATTCGTCAGCTAGTAGATCTTATTGCTGCACAATCTTAGCAGATATCTCAGCAGGCTCAGCTGATTGAGCAGCAGGCATAACTGATTGAGCGGCAGGCATAGCATATTGCTGCACAGAGCTCAGAGATGTCCCAACTCCAGGAGCAACATGTCCAATCAGCCAAAAGGATAGAGGAGTTGGAGACTACCAACAAGACCATCATGCTGAGGCTCAAATGATCAAAAGAGGAGCCACTAAAGATCAAAGAGGGAGATGGAGATGATGGTGATGATGATGAAAGTGATGATGATGATGATGCTGGTGATGATCAAGGGGATGATACTGATGCTGGCGATGATGCTGGTGATGATGCTGATGATGATGTTGATGATGATGATGATACATCTGTTGCGGGTGCCACATCTACGAGTGAAAGGAGGACAAAACAAGCTCAAGACCAAGGTGCCTCCACTTCAGCCCCGTCAGTAGAGGAGCACATGATACAAGACAAGAGTAATGCTTAGTTTTTATGTTATTTAAATCATGTGTATTTGAATCTTGTATCAAATTAATGTAATTAATGTTATATTTATTGTTGATGTTTACTGCTTTGATTGTTGACTAATGGTTGTTGTGTTACATGTTTAAATCAAGCAGATCCAAACTATCATAGAGATGAATATGATGTTGCTCCCCTCCAACAAATCAAGACTCAGCTCACGATGATTCTTGATCTATAGGGTATAGTCAGGAGATCAGTGAATTACACTCCTGAAGAAGGAGAGATAATTCATGATCTCACAGACGAGCAACTTGCTGAAATATCCCGACTCAATCCAGATGAGATCGTGAAAGATGCTCCAACAGTCCAAGTGGAAAGTGACGACGAGCTCAACGATGTTGATGAGATCGAGATCGAAGATGTCACGGACCAACACTATCCAGAGTACACTGACATTGAAGGTAATGTCGTTCCCAATCTGGGCGACAACTTTGTTAGTGAAACTTTTGAGACTCTGGATAGAATGGAAGAAGAGTCGGACAAGAAAGAAGATACAGCCCAAGCCTCGGAAGCTGAAGTCAATATCAGAAAGGCTGAGTGGGCTGCATGCTTTGAAGAAATAAGAGCCCAACGCAGTGCTTCAACGTCAACTGCCTACACCAAGCTGTACAAAGTGAAGAAACATCAAAAGGTGTCTTGCAGAATAATAGCATGGGCGTGTTTTGAAGATCTCAACGTTTATGCAGTTAAATGTGAGAAAGGGATTGAGTACTTCAGGTTCCCACATGACCTGAAGACTCTTCCTGGATTTGAGCTAAACCAGTTAGCAAAGTTAAAATTGCTATATGCTGACCCACGGAAAATGTCAGGCTGGTTTGAGACTGCTCTTAAAAGAGAGTACCACACCAGATAGGTCAACTTCAAACCTCAACAGCCAACGAGGTATATCAGACGGTCTGAGGTTGATGCCATTACTGGAAAATCGAAAATAGTGCTGAAGTGGAGTCCTCCGCGCACAATGTCAAAGATACCTCTACGGGAAATGCCACAGGACTTCACTCCACACTTCAAATGGTAGTACTATGATTGGAGGACAGGAGAGGCAGTCATAGTTTTGAATAAGAATGGTGTTATGGAAACCATCAGGGTGTTTAACCCTATGTGGCTTACAAACTTGTCAGCAGATGATGTCTATACATTATACAAGTGGCCACTGTTCTATGATGCACATGATATTGTACAAGCCCTCCAATTTTAGAACGTCATAAGACTCTGCTTTGCGTTCGAAATACATGCAGGAGTCACAAGAGAGGAGAAGTATAAGAAGTATGGGGAGCTCATGAAGAATGTAAGACATTAGACGAAACTAGGTCCAAGGGGGAGTTTGTAAATACATGTGTCTCTAGTTTCGGAACTTAATGTAATATCTTTGTATTGTCTTACACATATGTAATTATACTGGTACTTAATGAAATACAATATGTGGTTGTGTTTATATAATGTTGAATATTTCATTGGTTGGTATGTAATAACGGTTATTGACTTAACTATATAGGTTATGGTTGTTTGAATAATATCTAAATCAATTAATGACTATGAAACATATTCAAACTTAATCATGTGAAGTTCTCATGCGATTGGCCCATGCTAATGCACCAAACGCATGAACAACTTCATGCTAATGAACCAATCGTACGAATGAACTAGGAGACTAGATCAGTCGCATAATTGAAACATGAGATTGACTTAGTCGCACGACTGAACACTCAGTCGTGCGCATCGATCAACCGCATGACTCGTGCGCATCGATCAACCGCATGACTCAATCGCACGACTGAACCATGCAAATGGTCCAGTCGCACAATTGAGAAACTCTAACCTATAAATACCACTTAAATCGTGGATAAACGAGACACTTTGAATATTTCGATACCTACACGTACCCTAGCCGTCTAGAGACCTCTAACAACCTGTTCCAACTTCATAGATCGCAGTAGAATGATTGCTAATCGTTCTTAGCGTTTAGATTCAATCATTAATTGATTCTACGTGCGTTCTCACTAATGGGATCGCCAATCAAATAGGATTTCGCACTATTTGATTCGGTACATGCGTAAATCTGTTAGTATTCGTCCGGTACATGATCCTAACAAAAGATCAACTAACCACAACATACAAGTGAATTGCCATAAGTTTACAAGAATCAAATGAATTTACAAGTGCAATGATTATAAAGTAACATGTTTCACCACAAAGTGTGAAAATATGAAAAGAGGGTATAGAAATACTCACATGGAAAACTCACGTGCTAAAGTGCACTAAAGATAACAATACGAAGATAAAAGTAACCCAACGTTTTCTTCACGATTCAACCTAAGATTTAGTGTCTTAGGATTAGAATAAAGACAAGATTAACGACTAAATACGAATTAGGGTTTCGATAGGAATTTGGGGGTTTTAATAATTACATTTAATAAAAATATAATTATACAATTGTTTATGTTTTGGTTTAATAAAAAATATATAATATTTAAGACCAAGAATGAAGTGAATGATTTAATTTATTAATATAATAAAGAGTAAATACGATGTGTAACAAGAATTAATTAATTTAATAATTAATTATTTAAAATTTAATAAAAATAATTGAATACATATTTAAATGACTTGTAGGATAACTTATAATTATTTAAATCATTTTATAAAAATTGTAAACCTTTAAATGATTCTTATAAAAGTATTACAATATCCAAAACATTAAAATAAGAATGAAGAATAATAGAAAATTAAATTGTTTTATTAGTTTCAAGAGTTTAAATAAAAGTTAAGAAATCAATTTATTAACTAATATGATATAACATGGTTAAATGATTAGATAATAATATTTAAATATCTAAATAAATAATCATTAGTGTAGTTTATTATTCAAAGTATTTATAACGTGTAGGTTTAATTATACGTTTGGAATAATACAAGTTTGGGTTATAATATATTTATAACATATAAATGACTTAATAATATTTTTGTAAACTTTTTATTCTTTAACAAGTAATTAAAGTTAAAAGCTATAAGTTTCAAAATATTAAAATTTAACTTAATTAATTTCTGAAATATTTTGTTTAACAAAATAATTTTTATTTAGATTTATTAATATAATAATAGTTTTCTGAATAAAAAAATGCAAAAAAATCAATTAAACAAAAAAATTACATTGGCAGAGGCCCGGTTCGAACCCGAGACCTCCTGCCCATGGAAGCATTGTTGTAACCGTTGCGCCAAAGCCCAAAACTTGTTTTAATTTACAAGTTAATTAATAAGAAGCATACTTCAGAAAATCTCCCAAATTAACATGAACCCAAACTTGATTTGATCCAACTTGAACACGAATTTGTAGTTATTAATAGGATCCAACTTAGGGCTTTTGATCCCTAAGTGAAATCAAGTATAAAAATGTGTTTAATTTACCCGAATTGAAGCGAAACTAACGTGCACAAAAGAAGAACAAGTCGTGACTGCATGGATGTGTTTCAAGGTGCAAACGTTGATGATAACTCAATTAACCTTAAGGTTAGCCACGTGTGATGTTCTTGATGCAAAGCCCCTTGTCAATTTCGAAGATTGAAGCCCGGATAATGGTGTTCGAGTGTGGTGTAGGTTGCAATCGAAGATGATGATAGAATTTATATTTCGTGTGTT
Source organism: Flaveria bidentis (assembly GCA_018326385.1). Taxonomy (NCBI): domain Eukaryota; kingdom Viridiplantae; phylum Streptophyta; class Magnoliopsida; order Asterales; family Asteraceae; genus Flaveria; species Flaveria bidentis. Next base: position 11,025 of record BJCM01177275.1, read on the forward strand.
TCTCAGGTGCAATTGGATGTAGCAATAGAATAAAGATAGTTAGACGTTCGTTTGGGTTGAATTAATTTGATTATTATTAGTGTTTAATGCCCGAACGTTGCAAACTTGGTGATCGGCAGTTACACGAGCTCGAACGCTCTTGTAACCGATGTTAACCTTAATTAAAATGTACCCAATGGTTCAAAACACTTTCTTGAACGGTTAGAAATCGTTTTGGTTGGCTGAAGTTCGAAGAATCAAGGCTTTTGGCCTCGCTAGAGCTACGAAGGTGGCCGGATAAACAGCCGGAGGAAAAACGGCGTGGGGGGTTGGGTTTTGTCTCAAAGTTACACTTTGACCCCTGAAGTATAGTTTGTTGTTATTTTATGTCTAAACTCTTGGAATAAAGTTTCAAGAATTAAAAATTGGTCCCCAAACTTTGAAATTCTAAATATAAATAATTACTCAACTCATTTATTTGAAAGAACTTTATAAAGATTACAAATCTTATTATATTTTTATAATTTAATTGTTAAGATAATTAATCTTGTAATTGATAATAGTCTTTATATAATTATATATCTTTATAAACTTTTTAGATATTTCAAAATATATACCTTTTTTATATACAATTAGAACTCATATATAATACCTAATAAATTTATAAATTTATTAAAGGGGATATTAAATATAAATTAAAATCATCAAATTCACAAAATTAGTTAAATAGCACGCTTATTGTTTTAAAATTCCCAAGACAAAAAAAAATAGCTTGAATAATGTGTTTGATTTATATAATTGACAACACGGGTTCGTGTCCATATTTCAAAAATAGCAAATGTTACAGTCTCCCCTACTTTATGAAATTTCATCCCGAAATTTAACCACAAGAGGATAATTTCAAGGACATGAAGAGGCTTGAATTTGATTTCACATTTACACATGAACTCTTGGAAGCATTTAAATTCAACAAGATTAATTTTGATGTTTTGCTATGCTTAATTTTGTTCAATTTCATGATTCATGATTTCATGTGTTTCTTGACAAAGGGTAGAAGGTCATTAAAAATTTTTTTTGTTGATAAACCTTTGTACCTTAGACGGTTTGAGTCGATTAGGAAGATTTTGACACAACACCAAGTTTTAGATCAACACGAGACTCAGCTTAATGAGCATAAAAAATATATTCAGGACACTTTTGGATGGGATATGAATTCATAAGAGCTTCTCAAGGAAAAAACTTTAACAGAGTTCTTAGATGTTTGATTCTTGTTTACTTATATCATTAAGGTTTTAAGGTTTTATTAGTGTAATGTTGATACGAGAATTATGTTTGTTAAGATTAAAGATTTAATTTAGAATGAGGGCATCATTGTTATAGGTTTTCAGGATAAGTGCGGTTTTGAGGGGAAGACATTCAAAAAGATTATTTAGGGTCGTTATGAGATTTGGGTGACGAGTTTTAAGTCCCATGAAGACAAGATCAATGATAAGATGAATCAAAATAACAAGATGTTACGAGTGTATCGTTCAGTTTGCAAACCAAAGCAATACGTTGACTTGTCAAAGTATTAGGTCAACTACAATCTTAATGAACACATGCGTACCTATAAGCGGAAACTCACCCCAAGGGTTCCCAGGTAAGGTAACGGATCCATCGGTTGATTTGGATTTATATGAATACCTTGCCTAGACAGAACACCTCGAGACACAGGCATCACGCTCTTCCAGCATTACATGTTTCAAGTTGTAAGACACAGACGTTGAAGAGACTTGAAAACCACGAATAACGATTCAAAACTCATTTTGAAAACCATTTGATTTAGGAACATAATGCCTTAGAATATGATTTAAGATTCGTGTGTGCATTGATAAGATTCAAAGTATAAAAATAAGCACATAAGACATAATTACATAATCAAGTATAAACACATAAGGCACATAAAATCCTATCTAAGCATATAAAATACATGAGATGACTCATGTGTAAAGGTACTTAGTTATAGTCTAGGTCATTCCATTTCTAATAACCTAATTCCCTATAACCATGGCTCTTATACCAATCTGTCACACCCCGACCGACGGCGGAATCATCGAGGCAGACGAATGGGAGACGATTGCTCATAGCACATGGAACTAATTAAGTTGAAATAATATTAAATGTCTTTATTCATTAAACATTACAAGACATATAAGTAATTACAAAACAATCAAGATACAATCAATATCATAAGAATTTTCAAATAATCTAAGTCCAAATCCTATATAATCACGAAGAGGTCTTCAAGTAGTAAACCTGAAACATGTTAAAAATAAAGGAACAACTATAAAGTTTGTGAGATTTCTATAGTTTTCAATACATAAGTATATAAAAGATGGTAATTCATGTTGTAAGTTAGAGAACAAAGTAACTAGGGATGTAAGACAAAATGCACAATCAAACCTTGACAAAGTTTTACAAGTCTCAAACATTTACAAGTATATACGATTAGCTAAGTGTACTTGGATCAACCAAGTAGGCTTGTCAGGCCC
>BJCM01177276.1:0-15119 GCA_018326385.1 Flaveria bidentis
ATATAAATGGTCGATCACAAAGAAGGACCCCGATATCCAATACTTGCAAGACTTTCATTACTTTCCTCGTTTAATAATGCATGCATTCATCGTGTTCCACTTTTCATTATCTTCCACTTTACGTTACAAAATACTTTATTTCATTCATTATCATTCAACGTAAAGCCATAGGAAATATAAACATACACCATAACAAGGAACATAACATACACAGGCATTAACATCACATAGGACAACATCATACATACATAACATGCATAATCATGCAACATCATCATCATCATGCCCAACATACTCTCTAAGGTCACAACTGTCATCTTACTTGCTCTTACGGGAACCTTGATGTCAAAACTTACATCTACCCTTTCCCCCGAAAGTCAGAAGTCAAACTACACTTTCCTCGGGTGCAACAGCCCTATACAGGCATATGGACACCCTTCAGTCGCATGGCATTCATGCGACTGAGCATCATGCGAATGAATCAATGCGGATGAACACTCATGCGAATGAACTAATGTGGATGAGCACCTATGCGACTGAACTAATGCGGATGAGCACCTGTGCGACTGAACTAATGCGGATGAGCACCTATGCGACTGAACTAATGCGGATGGAGCACCTATGCGACTGGACCTTCAATCGCATGACCTCCATGTGACTGGCCTTTCAATCATGTGAATGGACCTTCAATCGTGCGAATGGACCCCAATCGCACCCTATTCGGCCGTATGGCCTCCATTCGGCCTCCATTCAGCCTCCAGTCGGTCGCCTAGCCCTAGCTGATGCAAAATGTAGTTCATCCCGACTGCAGCCGAGGGTTTTCGGCCTCCAAACTCATCTAAACCCATTTTGAGCCCAAATCGACCATCCTAAACCTTAGGGATGCATACCACAACACCATTCAAGCACACACAAGCTCACAATCAAGACTCAAACGCATCATTCACACACAAACACATACGCATACGGGTCACACACATACACACACAAAAACCCGATTTTTAGATGTGTTTTAGCCCCAAAATCGTTTGAAAACAACTAAAAGAGGGGTCCTAGAACTCACACAAACGACACCAAGAAGTAGAGCTTCGGTTTGACTCGCTTCTCGACGATTTTGGTTACTCGAACCAACACGAACCAACTTTTTCTCCTTTTTCTCTTCTTTCTCTCTTCTCCTCTTTCTTTGGCTGATTTTGGTGAGTGTGGGGAGAGTGTAAGGGCTGCCCTCTCCCTTATATACTCCCACTTACCCGACTTTTTTTCGTTGGCGAGTTTGGTCCCTCGACTTAGGACTTTATTTCTTTTCTTCCTTTGTCGGCTTTAAAATAATAAATAACCGGGTGTTACACACTTACTAAATACATTTTAGCAACTTACATTTTTATTATACAGTTTCAAATACATTATCATGGATTTGTTTCATTAAAAACACTACTAAAAATGGGTTTTCTTGTGACAAACGTTTTCGACTGATTTGCTACAACCCTGTATTTACCACAATATTGTGACGATTTTTCTACAAAAGACAAAACAAATTAACCCCTTAAAATTTCACAAAAAATTTCCACAACATAGCTACAAGACCAAACTTTGTTGCTAACTTGTCACAAAAATGAAAAATTTTCTGACAACTTTTCGACACAATTCCAACAAAATTTTATTAACCATAATATAAAATAAAATATAATATTAGAAAAATAAGTATTTGTGGCAAAACTGTTGCAAATTTGCTAATCTTGCTACAAGACTGCGACAAAAACAAGTTTTTAATAAAAACATTAAACAAAATACATGTATGCGACAAATTTGTGACAACATATGTATAATTATATTATCTTAATTTAGTAAATCAAATATTTGTAATTAAAATAAAACCAAAACATATGTTTGTAGCTAAATTGTAGCAAATCCTGCAAATCTTGCGAAAATTTTGCGACAAGAATGTTTATTTAATTCCTTTAACTCTATAATCTCCCATATTTATACTATATATAAAGCATATAAGAAGTGTATTTTAAGATACCATTAAATTAAGAACACTTAACTTACTTAATGCAGAATGTACAGCCCTTTTTAAGGTAAAATAGTATTTTTAACATTATTTACGTATTACCCCTTACAATTAGTTAAATAATAACCTTATAATTGTTATAAATTACATAAAATTTTACATTATCTACCCATAAACCAAAAAAACTTAATTTGTTTTAAGAATTATGTTATATCAATCTATCATGTTTAAAACTTTTTTATACTACAATCGTAAATATGTATTTTTTTAAATGTTTTGGTGTAAATTTCGATATGTATTTTGTAAGATACAATAACTTAATGTATAAAAATACAAGTTATCATGCAAAATCCATTTATTTAGTGTTTTAAATTTTTGTTTAGAAAAAATATAATATATTTTTTTAATATTGCTATAAGATTAACAAAAATTAGAAACACGTGTTGGATATAAAATGTTACACGTAAAATGTTGCACCACCGCATTGCGCGGGTACCATTCTAGTATATAAATAAAAGAAAACCAAAATATGCAGTGATGGCAAAATTGTCGCACGTGCTGCAAGAATTGCGACAAATTTGCGGAGCATGATTTTTTTTTTAAATTCATTATCAATTTATCACACATATTAATATATTAATAGATAAAAAGAAATCCAAAATATATGTTGTGGCTAAATCGTCGAAAATTTCTAACTCTTGCGACAACCCTATTTAATTCTTCAAAGTCATCATCTCACATATATGTATACATATATATATATAGGGTAGAGTATTCTTGATAACCATTTTTTTTTGAAAACTTTAGGAACCAATCTAAGTTATCCATTTTTAATCACATGCAAACCACATGTTATTTCCCTCTATTTTTTAAAACGTTCATAACTTTTTTTACGACATCATTTTTTCAAAAAAATTCACCATAAAATTCAATATTTTTTTATCTTTCCAACACATACCATATTGATATACTTTTTTTAAAAAACTCATTCATCCGTTGTTTACATATGTGTAAATTAAGTTATACACATTGTAATACTAGATTTACACATGTGTAAATCCAGTATTATATATGTGTAAAACGAATTTCGTAAAAAAACGAGATTTTTTTTAATTTTTTTTATTTTTTATGAAAGAGGGAAACCAGGGGAACTTTTTTGCGTTTTTATTTTTTTTATTTTTATGTTATTTTTTTATTTATATTTTTTTTAAATGTGTTTTTATTAATTACAAGTTTGCCATTGAAAACTAGTGGTTGAGATTGGTTCCTAAAGTTGTCACAAAAAAGATAAGTTCTCATTTGATCTCTCCCCTATATATATGTGTGTGTAAAATAAAACCAAAATATACTTTTGTACAATTTGTGACGATTTTATCATTAATGGTGGCACGTTGCCGTCTTCAATCCGTTTGCAATTTTTTTAGTTAGATATGGCCGTTGATTGGTCCGTGGATCTAACGGTAAAAGTTTTATTGGACGCATGTGTATGCATGCATATTTGTAAGTGTTATGGTATGTGTGTATGTGTAAGTCTTGTAGTAAAATTTTAGTTTTAATGAGAAAGTAATCATAAAAAATTAATTTTGTCGCAAAATGGTCGGAAATTTTAAAATTTGCGACAAAGTTTCCACAAATTTTTTTTAAAAAAACAACACCAAGTTTCGAACCTAGTCTTTAAGGAAATAAATGTAGTGTTTTACCGTTGCGACCTTAGGTCCATTGATGTTGTTTTCACAAAGTTTTTTTTATACTAAAAATGAAACACTTTACTTTTTTTCCGCTGAAGTCAAACTGCCGCTGCCGCCACTTAATTCGAATCGCCGTTGTCGTCGCTGAAGTCGAACCGCCGCCGCTGCTGCAACGACTTCTATTTTGAAGAGGTAACGATTTTGTGGGTAGCGACTTTGATTTTGGGGAAAATTGGTGTACTTTAGTGTTTAGTGTTTGTCTGCTACAGTTGATTTATTTTGGTTTCAATGGTAGTTGTAGGGCCGGCTCAACCGAATTGGATGCCCCAAGCAAACTAAAATTTTAGGGCCATTTTTGTGTATTTTTTTCGTTTTATATACACCACATTCACATTTTTGATTTTGATGTAACATTTATATTACTATTTATAAGTTTTATCACACAAGGTAAGTCTAAAACAAATGTGGGTAATTAATTCAAATAATTAAACAAGTATGAAATAGTATACTAGTAAATAAAAAATTTAAATCTAAAGAGTATACTAAAAAAATAAATGAGCTCATGCTCAAGAAGTTCTAAAACATTTGAATTCTATATTATAACTAGATAACTTATTTAGCATTTTATCATTTAAAAGATTCAATTAAACCGTTAAATAATTATAGTTAAAAATTAAATAAGTCAAATATTAAGAACTTAAGTATTTATATATGGCCCTAAATCAATATTGCAAAAACTATAGAAAACTTAAAGGGAGAGAAAATCAATCAACATAATTCTTAAATCAATAACTTAAACTATAAAAACTAAAATAAAAATAAGATGACAAAAATAAGGATTACAAAACTGAAACACAAACTAACCTTAATGAATTTTTAGGCTTAAAATCTTATGACTCATGTTCCCATAAGAAGCTCATGTAATGTTTAAGAAAAAACTCAAATATATACATACATATTTATCTATAAATTATTAAAATGAGGGCCTTAATTTTTTTAGGAGCCCCAAACCCGTTGCTTCACTTGGGCTTGAGTTGAACCGGCCCTCTCTATATATACACAGTCTACATATACACAGAAAGTATTATAGTACCATGTTTTGGTAATCAAAATAAGGCTCTTCGGCTTTGAGACTTTCATGAGACATAGGGAGGAGGATAGTTTTTAGCAATCAATTTTCGCTGATATGTGTTGTGTATGTGGTGTAAACGGCTGATTAATTACATAGAAAGTTCCATGGTTGTAAACGGCAATTGTAAACCAAACCGTATAAATATTAAACTAGTTAATTTATCGGTTACAGCCGTTTATAAAACCCCTAGTCTTCCCTAGGGTGTGCACAAAACAGGAAGAACCAAACTGTAACCGAAATAACCGGCAAACCGAACCAAATAAATTAATCCGAACCCGATAAAAAACCAACCGTTCGGGCTGATGTTTCTCAAAAATTGTTGGTTATGGTTTGTTTCCGTTTTACTTGTAGCAAAAAAAAATCGAAACCATACAACCGAACTATTAATTTAAAAGTGTATTCATACACTTATAGAATAAATTCAATATTTAAACTTCTAGAATAGCATTAAAAATTTTCTTTAAATTAATAGACTAAGTTGTTTATTAATTGTTTTGTTTTTTAATGAATTACAATTTATTAAAATGTCAAGTAATTTACAGAAACATATAGATTGTGACACAATTACCCCAAAATATACATATTTCAAAATCAATATTGTAATTTAGCAATCATTACTTTTTAATATCAGTTTTTAATTTCCAATCAACAACTGGTGTTAGATCTATAATACATACACGAACACATACTTCACAAACAAAACATTTATCAAATTCAAAATGGTTCTTATCACAGACCACACCTTTTCTTTCTCATCATCATCAAAATCTTTTCTAAGCCTACTTTGATTCCAAATCATTAAAATCTTAAATTCATAACTATTTTAATTAAAAAATACATGATTTTACCATCAAAATATTTATCACTGGATTTCCCTATAAATATCAACAAATGACGTGAGACCAAAGTCTATAACCCAAATTTGTAACGTTAGACCATTCTTTTTGCCCAGAATTTGAAGGTCGAATGGTAAAATCGTAAAAATCAAGACCAAAGTGAAAACTGAGAGTCAAAAATCAAAACCAAATCAAAGTAACTCATACACATCTTACTCTTTTTCTTTTCTCTTATCTAAGTAAATATTAAGAAAGTGGAGGCTTGTTAGGACCCATTAGTTGACTAATATACAAGTTGCACAAGTACTCAAACTTTCACAGCGAAGAGAAACACAAGCATACGACTATAATCTACACCACATATACAACACATATCAGCAAAAACTGATTTGACGGGCTGATTGTAATATATGACTAGTTTACAAGCTGTCAGATCATTACTATATATCAATTAACCTCAAACAATCAAACACACTAAATGATAAAGGGAAAATTACCATATTGGTGATTTGACCAATATGGATTTACATACTAGGTATTGACTTCAAAATTTACAAAAGTAGTTAATATCGTCATCGGACAATACAAATTCATGTGAATCGCCAAATTGATTTAAAGTGATTTAAAAGAAGCGAGACATGGGCGATACAATTTCCCATATGTCTCGCTTTTACTGAAATGGCGATTCATATCCATATTAGGGCGAGACGAGGGCGAGATTCATTTTTTTTAATTTGTGCAGAGACGGGGGCGATATATCATGAATGTGTATCGCCTTGGCCTTTATTTTGGCGATATATCATGTATATATATCGCCTCCCGGCGATATTTTACCACGTGATCAATTCTCATTTGTTGTCTATTTTAGTATTTTATATAATCAAATACTATTATGTAAATTTTAATTAGTCAAATGACCATTTTGGTCCAATTATAAAATGTTCAGTGATTACACCCTACGCAGGTACAACATTAGGGAATATAGATTGAACTTTCATTGGCACGCTTTTATAATTGTTTAGCAGTTTAGGGGCAGAGATTCTGAAGAGATGAAGGGATAGAAATTAACATTTTTTTTCTCCGGATGGTAAGATTTTTTTACGATAAATTTATTTACTCTTGTTTTTAAATTACTTTAAATTAATTAACATATTATGATATTATCTGGTCTATACTCAAGAGTAATAATACCTTCCCCTCAAGAAAAGATAAAACCTCTATCAATTAATTTACGCATTTTTATCCTTTTCTGAATAAGTAGTATTTTTACAATAACTATATCTGTACAATTAATCATGAAGATTAAAAAATTAAATTATAATAGGACTCATATTTAAAACATTTAACCCAAAAAAAAAGAAATCGAAAGAAGAAATGAGAAACAATTTTAAAAAGGAAAAAAAGAGAAAACAAGTTAAAAGAAATTGAGTTTCAAAAATACAGTGTATGCACGATTTTAAGTACAATTCATATCACAATCCAAATTTAATATTTAAAAAAAACATAGAACAAAAAATGGCACAAAAAATAGGTGGCATATAAGATATATTAAAATAAAAATATGTAATTATATTAAAAGCTTAAAGTAATTCAAAAAATTAACAAAAAATAGTTATTGGATTTTAATAATCTCAACTTTTATTTATTGATTGATATTAATCTCAACTCATGAAATGTTTACAGACACTCCCAACTTTTAGGTTATATTTTTCAATGATCTCTTACTAACTGAGAGTTAACACCATTAGTTTTTTTTATGACGTAGATTAGTTATACGACCAAAACACTAAGTAGAAAGTTGAAATCAACTATCAGGTCTGTCAACCTGAAAAGTCTGGGCCTTGAAACCCGTCAATCTTTATCTCCTTATCTAAACCAAATGACACGATAAGGGTAGATTTCAATTGTCAATAGAAGCTAAACACCGAAAAACAGACCCAATAGAGGTTGAGTAGCGGCAGAGTTGAAAATGACTCAAACAACCTCAAATTATCAAAAATACTAACAGACGTTAACTCTCAGTTAGTAAAGGATCATTAGAGGAAAATAAGCTTAAAATTAGAAGTGTTGCTAAATATTTTCTGAGTTGGGATTAATCACGTCCAATAAATAAAAATTGGTATTATTAAAATCCAATAACCGTTAAAAAATCTAAAAGAACCAATAAAACAAAAATCGAAACCTAATAGACAAATAAAAACTAAAACTAAATAAAACAAGAAATAAGCGAAGAAAAAATAAAATAATCAAAATAAAGAAAACTTTATTAAAAAAGATAGAAACAAAGAACCTAATAAAAAAACTTAGAGGAAATTACATGGTTGGTCCTCAAGATTTCATCAAAACTTTTGGGTTTGATTCATATTCTGTAATTTATCTTTCTTATTATGTTCCAAATCTCTAACAAGGTTAAATATTTAACGTTTCTTTATTTTAATCAGGGATATTGATGTCATATAAATAGAGAGGGCCCACTTTTGCAAGTTTGGTGATGGGCATTTTGTTGGAGGATGAGTTTTGTAATTCCAAATAAAAGAGGGTAGTTTTTGTAATTAGTTGTTGCATTCTTCACATGAGCAATACACCCAAATATCTTTAGATGTTGTAGAGATGGCTTTCTGCCTTTCAGATCCTCATAGGGTGTCTTGTCCTTTAATGACTTTGTATATACTCTATTAAGAATGTAGACTGAATGCCTAACATATTCTCCCCAAAAGTTCTGAGGCATTTTCATAGCTTTTAGCATGCTTCTGGTCACATTTAGAATGGTTCTATTTCTCCTTTCTACTGCGTCATTCTGTTGAGGAGAATAAGGGGATATGAGTAATCTTGTGATGCCTTGTTCTTCACAGTACTCCTTAAACTCATTGGAGGTAAGCTCTCTCCCCCCACCCCTATCCGATTTGAGTGCTTTGATCCTATAACCATATTGCCCCTCAACCTTTTGTTTGAATTGTCTAAACTTGACTAAGGCAACATCCTTTTTCTCAAGTATATAGCACCACATGTATTTTGTGCAATCATCTACTAAAAGCATAAAATACTTGTTGCCACCCTGATAGTTGGTGTAATTGGACCACACAAATCCATTGACACCAGACCCAATGGTTCACTTGCTGTGTAATTAGATTGTACAGGGAAAGGATGTCTTACTTGCTTCCCTGCCATGCAAGTTCCACACAATTGGTTTGGGTGTCTTAATCTCGGTCACCATCTCCTTTTGAGCCATCAGACTGAGTGTTTTGAATGCTACATGCCCCAACCTCCCATGCCATAACCATGATGAATCTTTAACTTTTGACAAAAAAACATGACAGGACTCTTGTCTTCAAGGCCACTTTGTATAGCCTATTTTGAGATCTTGGAACTTTCATAAGACGCTTCCCACCTTGGTCATACAACCACAGGTGATCATTCTTCATCTTCATGATTGAACCATTTGCATGGTTCAGTCGTGCGACTGAAGCATGCGGTTGAATCATCCGCACGACTGAAGATCCAGTCGTGCGACTGAGTCAATCTCATGTCACAATCATGCGACTGATCCAGTCTCCTGGTTCAGTTGTGCGACTGGTCCATTAGCATGAAGTATTCATGCGTATGATCCATTCGCATAAGAACTTCACACAATTAAGTTTAAATATATTTCTCAACCATTATTGACTATGAACTATGCAAACAACCACAAACCTATATAGTTAGTTCAATACGGAATTAACAATGAAATATTAAACATTATAAGCATAAACCACACATTGTATTTCATTCATACCCATTCATTACATATATGTAAAACATGAAAAACATTTTACATTGAGCTCCTAAACTAGGTACATATGTATCAACAATACATACGGAAACAACATATCTTAAGTTTGTTGGTGGTCATGAGAAGGGATGATGGCAACAAAAGAGTTGGGGGATTTGGGGATTGAATTACTTAAAAAGCAGCTACTATGATTCTCTTGATTAAAAGGTGGTGGCAGTTTAAATCAGTACTCCTCCACGCTCGAAATCTAGGTTTAAAACGATAACAATGACAAATTGACATGGTTACCGGATGACTCCATAAATTAACTGTTCAAGGATGGTTGATGGATAAATCCTATATGAAAGATTTCCGACAAACAATTCAACAAAATGTCAGCTAAAAGATCAAACCCAAACGGTATCCCATCATTCAAAAGAAGACCAAGAACTTTAAAGAAAAGAAATCAACTGTAAATATAGCAATCAGCTTCAGACTACCATTCCAGTGACACAAAATCGAGTTAGCAAACAGATTATGCCAACGGTCTACCATCTCTACCAAGAACCGACCAAAATGACATCAGCAGTGATTTAGGAAATGGGTTTTTGATTTCTCAACTATGCTCTTCATCATCTTGAAGCTCCCCCCTTTCCTCAGCAGCAGCAGCCATCAGTTCATCAAATTTATCAGTCTTCCCCAGCAATATCTCAATCTAACCAAAAATTAGTTATGTTTATAGATTACTGCAGAAAATATATATGTATATATTAAAGATGGCAACAAATCCTAAAAGACAAATGGTTCAATTCAGGATATCTTGTAGTAAAAAGACCAGGAAAACATTTTTTGTAACCATACGTGCATGCCAGAAAAAACTAACAGCACCACCATTACCCTGCTAACCATGAAACCTATGAAGATAGATTCCAACATGTAGAATCATGCACTTACCATTACGACACCCTTGAAGATTTATCTTGAATATAAGCTTACCTTGGCTTTTTGGATGGGGCGCCCTCGAGATTCGTCTTTCATGTCAACAGTAGATGTCATTATCTCTGAATGGTTTTTAATCATTGTTAATACAGAGAATACCCATGTGTCAAAAATGCAAAATTTACAAGTGGGCAACTTAGACAAGAATAAAAAAAAAGTCCATGAAAAAATAAAAAAAATAAAAAAGAATCCTTACTCTTCCCAACAGCAAATCCATTGTTTTTGAGAATTTCAGCTATAGTGACCACTGTGGCAATGGCTGCAGCAATATGATCAAAGTAACATGTTAACAAAGCTAGTTATACAAAAGATCCCCCTACGGTTTTAAAGCTCGCGATTTTCATTAGAAGGCATGGAGTATAAAAATTGGGTTGGTAAATTAGGATCCCAAAAATCAATGGGTTTATTGCAAGCACACAGGATTTGTGTTCCACTTCTCTCTTGGATAAGCGACAAGGGTGTTCATAAACCATTGAAAGTGACCCCAAACCAGATTGGTTGGTTAAACCGCTTTGAGATTACAGTTTGGTTCAGTGTTTACGGCTTGAAAACCCATGTATAATGGTTCGGTTCATGGTTTGGAATTTGGAACCAGCTGTTTACCTATATTATTTGTTTTTTTTTCTTAATTAGGATATGCAGTTACGCATATGTGCAATATTCAAGAACAATCTTTATCATTTTGTTAAAAACCTAATACAATCTAACAATTTTAACTACCAAAACACAAGTCAGCTACCAAAATAAACATGTAAGTTTAGAAGAATCACAGTTTCCATCTTCTAAACAACTTCTACAACAGAAGATAAGAATTCTAGCTATCAAACAATAGTAAGCTTACATGCATCAACTAATTAACAATATATGAAGAATGAAATTGGGAATTACATCAAACTATGCAGCAAAAGCTAAACAATTTAACCAAGGAGTGAAGAGTAATCAGCAAAAAATTACCCATTCCAAGGGCAGAAAGCTCCACTTCATTATGTTGTTGCATGTATCTCTGGAGCAATGAATGAAGATCAGGGACCAAGAACACATTATGAAAGGTAGATTATCCAGTGTTACCTTGGCGAGATTGACATAGAAGAAAAGGGGCTTTTTGGTGTTGGAGACCTGAATTCGATTCTTCTTATGAGAGTCGTTGGAGATGGTGATGTTGTGAACAGCGTCTGTAATATCTTCCATGTGGTTGGTAATCAGAGAATGGAATGTAAAAGAAGATCCAGGGAGATGAATAGATGATGATGATGACGACGACGATGATGAAGATGATGATGATGATTATGAAATGGAAAAGGATCCTTGGATGAAGGGGAGCTGATGGTTAATCTTTCATTCACATATATACGCTTCCCATTTTACCCTTCCTTCATCCGCCTAGGGTTTTCTCATTCTCTTTTTCTAAACAATAATAACTACTTTTTATACACGTACCGGATAGTTTAACGTGATAATATTATAAATATTATCATTAATACTATCATTGCATTCTAATCTAAATTAGTATTCGTTTAAGATAAAAGTATAAGGTATTTACCTTGTGAGTACAAAACTAAAAAACTACCCTGAAGGGCATACACAACCAGTGTTTTTGAGAACGGATCGGACCGGCCGGTCCGACCGGGAATCGGTCCGGTGTCCGGTCCGGTCTGGTATGATTCGTTTTTTAGTGGTTGAACCGGCCGGTTCGTCCCGAACCGTTGGTCGGACCAGGAAACCGAACCTGTTTTGGTATTTTTTTATTTTAATGGGTAAAAGCAGGGTGTTAAACCATAAATTAGTATGTCGGATATACAAATATAGTTAAGTTTTATATATAACTATAATATATATATATATATATAAATCATATATAAATTACTTATATTTAATTACATATATAAATATAATTTAAATATAATTAAATCCGGTCCAACTACCAAATCAGTAAAGCATTCGATTTGACGTTCCATCCAATTTTAAAAACATTTTACACAATTGGCTAGAACCTGTATATGACTCAAGAAACACAAGATTGTCATGCACTGAAATGATAAGCAATTAATTATTGTAATCTAGAATCTAAAAAAAATCAATGAAATATGAAATCTTGAAAATAACACAGAACATCATACACACATTTTTGAACAAATCATATTTTTCATAAGAAGAAATGAGCTTGTAATGACATCATCTGCAAGAGAGTAAAAAATCCTCATGTTTTCAAGTACAACATAATTTGTGATTTAATTAAACACCGAATAACTAACATATATTTAGAGTCATTCATCAAACATATCTAAAAAATACATGTATATGAAAAATACTTAAGGCAAACTAAAATTTATGTATAATAAAACCGTGTCTAAAATCAGTCCAATTTTAACATATATCAGCAAAAGATCAACAAATATATTTCAACCTTACTTCAATAAATTCAAAAGGGCTAATCTCATTCTTAAATGTTGGTTCTATTATACTTTCCCGGCTTCAGAAGATGTTCTTACATGCACCTTATGCAGTCAAGCAAAACTCATTCCATAATTTCACGAGGTCAAAGACCAACAACAATCAGAGATGACACTAGTACCCTCAAAGATGACACTAATACCCACCAAAAGATATAGACCAAAATTTTGGTCTTTTTCTTTAAAATGGAGCTCTAGTGCTCCAATTGAAGTTTCTACATTATCCATATAAATTAAAATATAATACACTACTTCATTACTTCAAAATCAAATAAAAAACTATAGCAGCCTACGAAAAGAAGCTTATATCATAACTAACGGTATGTGTAGTTTTTTAATATCTTAACTAGACCAAAATTATGGTCTTTTCTCTAAACAGAGCTCTAGTGCCCTAATTAGAGTTCCTACCTAATGTATATAAATTTGTACAAAAACATACCTTCTCAGGGATGAGAACTGCCACCTTCGTCGCCATATGTTCTTCCGTCGGCTGGACACTCGATTAACGTTGTCGTCGTTTTGCCACCGGTTTTACCTCCTGGTTGTCTCCTTGTTTGAGAAACTAACATTATTCAATAGCTCTGATGTGCACACGTATACCTTTAAAGGAAGGAGAGGCAAAGTTGAGGGAGGCAATAACTACTTGAACGTGGGAAAGAGAGTGTGAAAGCTCTATCAACTATTGCTTCTAGAAGGTTTTTAAGGATTTTAAATGACTAGGATTGAAAGTTGAGGACTTTCAATGGCCAGGATCTTATAAAAAGTTGGTTACATTATTCTCGGTCCATAGATTATATATAATAACAATTTTTCTTTTTCTAAACAATAATTATAATAATACTTAAATAATAATTTAGAGGAAAGTTAATATATTTTTAGGTCTCTTAAGTCTGTTTTTCCCGTCTCTCTCCTTTTAAATAGTTACTTAAACTAAAGATTAAATAATTATAATTGTTTATAAGATTAAAAATATTTCTTAATAAATTAAGAAAATATGTCTTTTTAGTAATATTATTTCTAGAAAATATTTTTTGTAAAATAAGAGTTTTTCTAAAACATCAAGCATTTTTAAAAATATGAAATATCTTAAAATTAATTTTTTTCAAAAGTAAACTTTTTTATAAACTAAAAATAGTTGATTAAAATTAGGAGTTATAATAAGAAACTTTTAAAAATAATATTTTTCATACGATTTGTTTTAGAAAAAATGGTTAAAATTTTTGAAAAAAAATAAAAACTAAAGTTTAAAAATTAGTATTATTATTTTATTACTTGTCACTATCACTAATAATTATTACTCATGTGTAATTTTAATCATATGTCATTTTAAAATGTCGTTTTATACTTCATAAAATTTTATTATAATTAATATTTTATATTTTAACTCGTGTAATACACGAGTTTACTAATGTTAGTATTATATAAATATCAATTGTTAGGATCGTGTATTGAATGAAATACTAACTGATTAACGTGTATATCGAATCAAATAGTGCGAAATCCTATTTGATTGGCGATCCAATCAGTGAGAACGCACGTAGAAACAATTATGTATTAAATCTAAACGTTAAGAATCAATTAGGAATCGATCTACTGCAATCTATGAACTTGGAGTATGTTCTTAAATCTAAACGTTGAGAACGCACACAACCAAACATTTACATTTTATTAAGTACCCAATAGTTACATAAGTGTAAGACACTAAAGACATATTACATTAACTTCAGAAACTAGGGACACATGTACCTACAAACTCCCCCTTTAACCTAGTTTCATCTAATGTCTTACCATCTTCATAACCTCTTCATACTTCTTGTACTTCTCTTCTCTTGTGACTCCTGCATGTATCTCAAAAGCAAAACAGAGTCGTATCACGTTCTGAAATTGTAGAGCTTGTACAATATCTTGAGAGTCATAGAACAGTGGCCACTTGTATAATATGTAGACATCATCTGCAGAAAAGTTTGTAAGCCACATCGGGTCAAACACCCTGATGGTTTCCATTACACCATTCTTGTTCAAAACTATGACTGCCTCTCTTGTCCTCCAATCATAGTACCACCATTTGAAGTGTGGAGTGAAGTCCTGTGGCATTTCCCGTGGTGGGATCTAGACATGGTGCGCGGAGGACTCCACTTTAGCACTATTCTCGGTTTTCCAGTAATGGCATCAACCTCAGACCGTCAGATATACCTCTTTGGTTGTTGAGGTTTGAAGTTGACCCATCTGGTGTGGTACTCTCTCTTTAGAGCTGC
>BJCM01177281.1:0-12609 GCA_018326385.1 Flaveria bidentis
AAGAGTACCCTTAGGATTGTATGGACAATCCTTAGCAATATGAGCAGTACTCTCACACATAACACACTCCATTTTCTTCTTCCCAAGAGCCTTCTACTGTGAATAAGACTGAATTTGGTCACATCCCTTCTCCACCCTCATCTTTGCAGATGCTGAAATAGTCCTTTTAGGCTGGGAACTGTTATTGGAGTTTGATGGTCCAGGCTGTGTAGCAGTGGTACACAGCAGATCAGTCTTCTTCTTGGTACTGAGATGATTTGAACAAGAATCAGAACTCTTAGTAGAAGAGTTTAGGTTGATGTCTTCAGTCTTTACTACTTCAAATCCTACAGAGATAAAAACTTGCTTCTGCTTGTATTCAAAAGTAGCCTTGATCTCTTGAGCCTTCCTTGCTTTCCTTTTGCTCTTCCTGATCAAGTTCTTTCTCATTGACTTGGTCATCATAGTCTTCTCCTTCTCCTCAGAAGGATAGTGGTCCTTCTTAGAATCCTCCCTTTCACTCTTCTTAGAGGAAATCTTCACTATCACTTCTTCATCCTCTTCACTCAAAGGATCTATGAGAGGAAGCTCATTGGCACAAGTTCCACACCTAGGTGATCTTACTAAAAAGATTGAGTGTGGAGGAGCTATCTCATTTGATCCTAGTCCTTGTTTGTTTTGATAGCACACCTTGTTATACAGGGATGAGAATATCATGTTCTTGAAGGTCTCTTCTTCAAGAACACATTTGTCTACCCTGGCTTTGCTGATCACAAGCTTAGCCTGACACTCATTCAGCTTGGTTATGATATTCTTGATTTGAGTCCTAAAATCTGTATGCTCATGTTTTAGAACTGAAATAGTTTTCTCTAAGTCCTCTATCTTCAGTTTATAATCATTTTCAAACTTTCTAAAATCAGCTTTTAAAATGTTTAAAGACTCAAAATCAGATCTCATTTCCAAGTTATAGGATCTGTATCTATTTACTTTAGCAATGCATTTAGGGGTACATAGATGTTCCAATACCTTGGCTTCATCATGATCTACCATCAGTGCTTGGTTTGGAGAAGTATATTCCACCTGAAAGCTCCACTCAAAGCCTCCTTCTTTAACAGCAACAGCAGCCTGCTGCTTTGGCTTCTCATTCTGGTAAGCTTTATCAGTGTAGTTAGGTCTGGACTATGTTTGGCCACCATTTGTTCTAGGTGCCTTACACTCCCTGGCAAAGTGGCCCGTCAAGTTACAGTTGTAATACTTGACTTTGCCTTTGTCCAGGCCAAACTTTCCACTAGTTGCATTGCTTGGAAACTTTCTTCCTGTCCGCTTGTAGAACTTCTTGGCTCTATGAGTGAGAAGAGCCATTTGCTGGACTATCTCCATGTACTCCAGATCATTTGATGGAAACAGTCCAGGTCTTCAAGGGTGAAAAGAAAGCCGCCACAACTTTCATCAAAAGACACAAAAGCTTGAGAAGAACTTGTATCTTGGAATGGGCTTCCTTGAGTGTAGTTCTCCCTCGGTGTCTCTAGGAAGGTGATCAAAGGACCCTTTGGTGAATTGTCAAGGTAGCATATGAAATGATGTTGGGGTTTTATGCTATCCTTTTCAACCACATGCAGGGCTAAACCCATATGATTATTGGAGTTGCCAGATGAACCTTGCATGTTCATCTCCATCTGGTAGCCACTGAGAATCTCATATAACTCTGTTAGAGTGAGAGTTTTGAGATTTTCAGTCCGCTTGATCACCACACAGTAGTGTGTCCACTGCCTAGGAAGTGAGGACATGAACTTCCTTACAATGTCCCTGTTCTCAAGAGGAACTCCTCCATCCACAAGAGTATCCATAATCTCAACATACCTGAAGTATTGTTGAGTCATGATTTCACCTGTTTTGAAGGTGAAGTTTTCAAACTGCTGCTTCAGGAAATCCTTTTTGTTCTCCTTGGCTTCAGAGGAACCCTCATACATCAGTTTCAATGCATCCCATAGTTGTTTAGCTATTTTGCATTTCTTGAAACCTCTGTATACAGAGTTTGGAAGAGCAGTCTGAAGGGCTATCATGGCTTTTCTATCAATCTCTACTCTCTTCCTATCTTCATCAGAGTATTTTGCTACAGCCTTGGGGAACATACCAACACTAGTAGAAGAGGGGGTGCTAGGTATGTAAGGTCCATTCTCAACAGACTCCCACATTCTTGAGTCTAGAGACCTGATTAAACCTTCAATTATCAGGCACCGGTATCAAAGTCATCAAGAGTGATCAGTGAGGACTTGTTCATGGTTCTAGTTTCCATATCAGTCTTGGAAATGGCTACCATTTGAAAAGTTGAGTATTTGTGTGTGTGAGGGATCTTAAGATGGTGAAATCTTATATCAAGAGCCTAGAATCGCTCTGATACCAAATGCAGGACAAATGAAGGGGGTCACTTACAACACAACAACACAAAAAGGAGAATAACTAAACTTTATCAAACAGTAAACTGGATTAACAACAAGTAAAGACACTAAGAACACAAGTAATTAAGAGACAGAACACAAGAGCAAAATACACAAGAGTATGGTTTTCAAGATTGTAGTATATTGCTTTCTCAATGTTATATTACAAGTGTTACAAAGCATGAAAGAAAGATACAAGAACATGAGATACTTATACTATATCCGACAACCGGCCATACTATGAAAGCCAGCTGGATACAATTGACTAGACACAAAACAAAATCAATTGTAGAGTCGAAAGGCAAATTGCCTTTTGACTAGTGACTATGACATGCCATAGCTCACATCCTTATCTATTACAAAAAGGATAAAGTACATGAAGTAGAAAGTTACAGACTCAAGACCTTAATGTATAGTTACCAAAAGCATGGACCTTTTTACCAACTCATGTAAGTTGGTGACTTTACAAAGTTGCAGCGGAAAGGGATACAGCTTTATAGAAAAGTACAACAGATAAAGCATGTTCTTAAAAGTCCTCGGAAGAAATATGTCTTCAAGAGTTGAGCTTCGGAAGACTTTGTCTCTGAAGCTTTGGAAGACTTCATCTTTGTCTTCGGAAGATATTAGTCTTGGCTTCGGAAGATTTTACACTTAGAGTATTTTCTGTTGCATGTGTAAAACTTCCTAAGCATTCTTCTTCGATGCACTTGTGCAGCATGCAGGATAGACTTTGGATGTTTGGGTTGCATCAGCCTCTTCATATATTCTCTACCGCAAATACTATGAGTGCTAGCACGAACCAAGCTACAATGATTTCCTAGCACAGAGCAGGCCTTTGAATGCAAGCACAAAGTAAGCTTTTGATTTGTTAGTACAAAACATATCTTTGAATTGCTAGCACAAAACAAACATTTGAATTATTAGCAGAAAACAGACCTTTGAATTATCATGGTGCGATGGTGTTCGCACGAGAACTTCTATTTTAATATAAATAGTGTTTTATTATGATATCTGTAACACTTGATCATTTCTGTTCTATAAAGATTATGCAATAGTTATAATCATAGAATAAAGTTAATTTACATTGTTATGCCTTTGATCATGTCTTGTGTGGTAATGTTGACCATTCCAATTTGTTAATGGTATTATAATATATATTATAATACATATTAAAACAAGAAGTCGGTGGAGACAATGTAGTTCTAAGTCTTTTAGTTTAGCCTCTAAAATCCTTCAATTTGCAAATAGGCCCATAGACCATTTCGTTTGTACTGCATGCTTTAACACGTGTCTTCTGATTTTCACCCACCAGACAAAACCATGCATCTCTATTAGTTTGTGTGTTCTTTCTTCTTTCATAAAAAATGATTTTCACTATGATTTTGGAAAGAAAATGAAACAA
Organism: Flaveria bidentis; assembly: GCA_018326385.1. Classification (NCBI taxonomy): domain Eukaryota; kingdom Viridiplantae; phylum Streptophyta; class Magnoliopsida; order Asterales; family Asteraceae; genus Flaveria; species Flaveria bidentis. Next base: position 3,820 of record BJCM01177281.1, read on the forward strand.
AAAAGATTCACTTTGCAGGACATGAGTAGGTACTCCGGCCACCAAGATCTAGATTGAAAAGGTGACGGTGGATCTTGATGTTGCAGTTTGATAGTGATGGCGATCTTTAATTTGGTTCACATTGAAGAGATGATTGATCATCAAATTGTTAGAAACATTTGGCTTCGGTTACAATCATCATCATTGGTTTGGAAGAAGATGAAGAAAAGGCCGAGGGTTTTCATATAAATTTATTAGTAAAATAAACAATAATGGCACACTAATTATAATCTATATTATATTATATTATAATCTATATTAAAACATTAGGTCGGTGTGTACAGTAAATTTGTATACGCTTATAGATGGGCCACTGAGGTTAGGTAGTTTACAAAGAGTTCTTACTATGTGTGCAGTGTTTGAAACGTAGTGGAATTGGTAACACGTTTCAACTACTCTTCAATTCACGTGTGTTTAGTGTCCAGAGGCTGGATTCAAAGAAGGAAGAAAGAAATAGAGAGAGAAAACTGAAAAAATACAAGATGTCAAACCCATCTTGTATAGCAAAACCCATCTCCGCCACTTTGCTTAAGAAAGATTAGGAAGAACCATTTCACGTTGCATCACTATTTTCATCTACTTCATTCTTCAAGCTTTGTTTCGACCTCTCGATTCTGATTTAGTATATTGATGGTGATGATGATGATGCATATGCGTATGCATTTGGCGCTGCGACATCACTGGTGATGATCTTTTTTAGACCTCTCGATTCCTCTTTTTTTAATATAGCGATGATGTTGTTGCATTCGCCCTAACCCTCAATCATCAAATTCCCAAGGTTCTTATTTTTATATATGTTCTAACAAATGTTATGCGACAAAGGTTACCTTCAACGGTTGACGAAGGAGGTTGAATGTGTGTAATAGAAACAGAGGTCCCCTTGAAATGATTCGTTCTATGTTTATTCATATTTCTGATGTTGTTGCTTGCCTCCATACTCGTCACCGGCACTTTTCCCAAATCAATTTATTTTAAATGATTTAAGATGTTGCAGTGATTGAAATTCTCTAATGGGGTGTATGGTGATGAATGTAGGAAAAAGGAATGCTTGAAGAGGTGCAAAGAATGAGTGACAAGGAATCAAGGTATGAAAACTATCACCGGTTTGTTTTTCTCACAATCTTGTAAAATTTGATGCTTGACATTTAAATTGTGTGTTCAATTTTGGTTCACTGAATGATGATTCATACGTTATGTTTGTATTTCTGTAGTTCATCGCTTATTGTGATGAAGAGAAAAAGGAGTGCAATTGTGAACATTGGTTCTGCTCGCTATTGTTATCTATGCTATTAATGTTACTAATAAGCGTAATATTCGAATAAAAGTACAACTTTTGGTGTCTTTTATTGCAACATGAATTTTGATTTGTGAAAACTCATGTATTCTTGATACTTTATACGAGACATTCCCTATATTAGAAGATCTTATTGTTTTGATAACTAATCTAATCATGCTCTGTTTTAAGAACTACAAACAATGGTTCAGTTGAATTCAATTTTCACTTTCAACTTTATAGAATGGTTTTTGACTAAAAGTTACCAATTTGTCCTATATGTGATTTAATATAATGAGTTGTGATTAGTTATTATATGTGTTTCTTTTATTTGGAATAAGGTATTAGCATACATACAGGTACAACCACATGGACACGAGATTTATGCTATCAGATGTAATCTTTAACATGTGTTTAAATGTTAGTGAGACACCTAAGGGCAACCTATCTTTGTACAGTCAAGTGCATTATCTTGTTAAATAACTATTAGGTGGTACATGATCTAAACGTACTCTTAATGTATAAACAATTAGAAACTTCAACACCGAAATACAAAATGATGATTTTGCTCTTATGTGTTAATGTCGCTTCCCTTGTGTTACAACCAATAACTTTATCACATTGCAAAAAAGTCCTCTGGCATCTTCTTCGCCTTCACCTGCTCCTGCTCCTTACTTTATTAGATTACAGTGAGTACCATCCTTCCTTCACTTCTCACTGCCTCTAAAATTTGAAGGAACCCAGATCAGTAATTTCTTCCCATCACCCAAGAAAAAACGAATTAAGCCTTCATCGGTCACTGGTTTGAGACACCAACATTGGATCTTTCATATCCATGGTGAAATTGGAGAAAACGATTCATCTCCGTTTGTCAGTGGCTTAAGATACCATCATCGGATCTTTGATATTTATGGTGAAATTGGTGAAATTGGAGAAAACGGTTCACCTCCGATTGAGCGGTTTCGTTAAAAGCATGATTGAGGAATTAAATCCATTATATTTTTTTTAAAGATTTTGTTTGGTTGTCTATCTTATCTGATAATAAATTATTGATCAGATACAAATTGTTTTTCGTTTTTGGCATTGATTTTTCTCTTTTTCACTTCTTGTGATGTTTTTTGTTTTATTTTTTTTGTATTTTCATGTTATTTTTAGGTTAGGTTTGGAAATAATAATTTATGTTGCTGATGGTTTTAGCCTCTCGACACGTGTTTTGACGTGTGTTTAAAAATTTGTTACTTTAAAAGGGCCGTACGTTTTGCATTTCTACGGATTCACCCTTTCTTTGTGTGATTATCAAGCTTATGTCGTCTATTGCAGTTTAGGTTAGTGCTTTTCGATTTTGATATGCGTAATTTTGTCTTTAATTTAGTTTTATGTACTTCATGGCTTTGGATTTGGGTTTGAATGTATGTTGTGTTTAATTTTGGTTTAGTAATCTAATTTCCATGCATCTTAGTTGTTGCATGTTGTTATATGATGTTGATTTTAGTTTTTATTTGTCTTACTTAGTATTTTTTTTCATGGCTTGAAGTATCAATTGTCATGGATGAGAATCGCGACTATGTGTTAGGTTGGGTTTTGATCTTGAATGTTTGTTGGGTACTACATGGATGAGAGTTGGTTGGGTTTTTTTCATCTCAGATTGTGCATTTTGTTTGGTCTGAGTTGTTGATTGTTGTGTTAGAGAATTTTAAATGTTAGTTATGGTTTTGTTTTATGTTGGTTGATGCATGTTGCTGGGTAATGTTAGTGTTGTCTAGTGTCAAAGTACGCTTAATGAGGCTATTAAGATGAGTAAAACAGTTGTGAGTTTGCCCAATAGAGATTAATTACTGTAACTATAAAACAGTTGTGAGTCTGCCTAGTAGAGATTAATTTTTGGTTGTTTTGTTGCAGTTCATCATTGCTTGCAACTGGAGTTGTGTATGAAGTTATTTTCTTATTCCTATATATGTTATGTAGTTTACTTGCTTTATGTATGTAATATTGGCCACGTTGGTCGCGTTTGTATAGGTTCCTACAACTTTGACTCTATCTTTGTGCTACAAAGTTTTATTGTGATGTTATGTGGAAGATAAGTATTTATAAAACAAATGTGTTTTGCGAATACACGAACCGTAAGAAACTAGATTATGGGGCCTCACACCTCACCAACGATTAAACCGTTTACTATCTGAACACTAAGGCTTGCATAGCCGCAGCAACGTGCGGCATCGGTATCTAGTTAAAATAATAGACAAATGCGAGCTGCGGTACCTTTAATAAAATAAAAAATGTACATTTGTATTTTACATTCGTGTTCCTGAAGAAATGTGGCTGAATATAAAGCAATGCAAAAAAACTAAGAAGAGAATCTTTGTTGGACATCTGCATTCATCATATGCAGATGAAACAAAATATATAGTTAAGTGTTTGGTCATCCGCCTATACGGATGAACAACATAAATGCTTATGAAGAACACATAAATGTGGATAAGAAAATGGTCATCCACATATGTCAAATGCGAATGAACCAAAACTAATGCGGGTGTGCAAAAAATAAATACTTATATAATTTTGTTCTTTAGACTTAAATTATATGATGTAATATTGTCAGGGTAGTTTAGTCAATGTATAGATAATATATAAAACTTATAAATAGAATAGTTTCTTTCTATATTGTAACCCTGCACCTATTAACATCTCTATGGTATTTTGATCATTTGCTTATCAATATACAAGTATTTTAAGAGTATTTTCATGTATTTGATCTTTGTAGTGTGTAATTCCGTTGCAATTACGTATTGATATCATTCAATATATTCAATATTATTGATTCTTAACTAGTCAAGCGGTGGTGGTTATGCTGTTTGATGGTGGTGGTGACGGATAAAGAATCCTTCTACTCTAATAAAAAAGTAACTTGAAGTGTTACGTGTCAACACCACAATCATCCTCACCAAAAAATTTCGCCTCTCTCTCATCTTAAATAATTACCTTAAATAATATTTGCACGACCGTTAGGAAGGGTACAATGCACTTTTACAACACAAGTGATGAGAGTTCTTTAGAACACTTAACATATCAAATGGGGAACTATAAAAACTAGTTATATGAGAGCTAAGAAACACAAGTAATAAAGAGACAGAACTAGACCACAAGTAATTGGTTTTCGAGGATGATGTATATTTCTCTCTAGTTCCTTACATGTGTTTACAAAACAATGATAATAAGATACAAAGACCAGAGATACTTATACTATAACCTACAATCGGCCATACTTTAAAGGCCAGCTGGATACATGATCTAGACAACAACAAAATCAATGTAGAGTCAAAAGGTAGATTGTCTTTTGACTAGTGACTATGACATGTCATAGCTCATATACTAATATATTACAAAAAGGATAAAGGTACATAAAGTAGAAAGTACATACTCAAGATCTCAATGTACAGTTACAAAAAACATGGACCTTTCACCAACTTATGTAAAGTTGGTGTCTAATCAGAGTTACAGCGGAAAAGTGGTCCAGCTTTATGATAAAGGTACATCAAATAATAGCATGTGTTAAAAAATTTTCGGAAGAAATCTGTCTTCAAGACTTGGTTTCGGAAGACTTTGTATTTGAAGCTTTGGAAGACTTCATGTTTGGCTTCAGAAGATTTGGTTTTGGCTTTGGAAGATTTCACACTTACAATGTTTTCTAAGGAAGAGTGTGAAACTTCCGAAACATTTTACTTCAGTACTCTTGTGCATAAATGCAGGAGAGACTTTGGATGTTTTGGATAGTATCAACCTTATATGAAACCTTACAATATTATTTAACATTTTTTTACATTTAATAAATTAAAAAAGAGATCTATTTATTAATTTTATTTCGAAATAAATAATTTTAATATAAAATAATAAAATTTTCTAAAGTATAAAATTTTTATAAAAATATGAAATATTTTAAAAGTGGTATTTTTAAAAATTAAATATTTTTAAAACAAAAAATAATTAATTCGGGAGATATAATAAAAAAATTAAAATGACATTTTTATAGGATTTGTTTTAGAAAAACATGTTTATTATTTTTGGGAAAATTTTTTTATTTAAAATTTTAAAAAGTTGATATCACTGTTTTATAAGTTATAATCATTTCTCATGCGTAATTTCAATAATATTTTATAATAGAATATTTTTTTATAATAAATTTATTATATTAATATTTAATTTATTAAACTACTAAATTTAATTTAAGATAAGAAACAATATAGAGGGAGATGAAGTAGTGTAAATGTGGTGAAATTAATTGACTTTTCAAGTTGCAGACTTTTATTAGAAAGCAAAATGTCATACAGACATTTATGGGAAAATTAAATATAAATATTAAGTTTTCAAAATTTAATTTAATTAACATATTGTATCGTATAATAGTTTTTTAAATTTATTTCAATTAACTCAACTTAATTCTAGATAATAATCTTTCAAACTAAAATAAAAAATGATTTCACTTTTTAATTTTTGTTATATACATTTGTGATGACTTCGCCAATGCTTACTAAATCTTTATATTATTATGTTATGTTGCATGAAAAGGATGATAAAGTCTTGGTTATTAGTATGGTGTTGAGGATGCCTTAACGTTTTTGCATACATGCCTAAGAACGTGGTAATGTGCGTGGCTAAAAACTAGCATATTCTATAATAAAAAGATTATACTAACGGAACCTAGCTTCGTTGGTAGGCATGCATTCTTTTTACACTATGCATGTGGGTTCACAACCTGCTCATACTTTGCTCACGCTAAGAGCATAAACAGTAAATTCAACATTTCTATCATAATAATTTAATTAAAAATCACTATTCACTAATTTATATCTTACTTTTCATAAAACATTCACATCATATTCCCTATCTTTATCTCTATACACTCGCAAGTATTTGGTGGAGGATTAATAGTAACCATCTAAATATGATGAGTTACTATTGCAATTCTTTATAATTTGATGATAAAGTTTAGGGATGATGAATTAGAGCAATGGTTTTTTTATTTTTATTCATATAATTACACTAAAAATAACTATATTTTATCTCTTTTTTTAATTAAATAATATTTTTATACCCTTATCATTACCTTTTTTTCACTCCTTTACTCACAATCACTTTAAAAAATATTAAAAATTTTATAAGGATTGAACAGTTATTTTTTAAATATATCAATCTACAATAACATTTTCTTTCTCCTTTACTTACAACCATTTCATATAATATACCAAACACACTCACATACTCATATATTTTTAAGAACTCCACTATGAATGATCTCAACAGAGAGCTATTTTTAATAATTTCTTTTTTATTTTTTTATTATTCTAATTGATAATCTTTAATGCTTTAACATTGTATTTTATATAATATGGATAAATATCAAATGTAAACTCTTGTTTATTGCTATTACTAATTTATTAATCCAATTAGTGGTCTACAACAAGTCACGTTGACATTGTAAATTAGCATTAAGTGGTATAAATTAGTAGTATACAACGAATGTTAAAAAGAGTAAAAATAAATATACCTAAGACTATACTCAAATTAAAGATACTACAAACGATCTATTTAATTGTATGATATGTATAAGAAGTAACATCATACAAAAAAAGCTAAGAAAATTTTAAAAATAAGGATGGACTTATTTATAAAAATGAAAGAAGTTCTAATCATAGAGGGAAAATCATTATTAGTGGTGTAAAGTATAGAGTTGCACAAAAAAACGGGGTCCATACCCGACCCGGTATACCCGACCCGTACCCGGGTTCGGGTACAACCCGGTATCGGGTGTACCTGGTTCGTGCCCGGAAAAAACCGGCGGGTTGTACCCGGTTTGGGGTTTTTGAAATTTCCCGGACCCGGACCCGACCTGACCCGACCCGGACCGGTTGAACCCGGGTTGTACCCGGTTTCGACCGTTTTTTTTAAGTAGCCGTTTTTAACGGCTATATAGCCTTTGGGGACCAATTGTGATCGTTTTTTTTTGTTGTTTTTGCCCCTAAAATAAGTATAAATAGGTATGGGTTGATATGGTAAGGTACTCAAGCTTCAAACACAAAAAAACATACGCAAAAAACGCAAACAATACTCTCGTTTACTCTCAAATCTCAATATGGCTCATTCTCAATTTTCCATTGGTCAAGGTTCATCGAACTCTCCAACCTTCGTTCGTGTTCTTGCACACAATCGTAACATGGATGTTTGTGCAATTGGGATATGGTTGAGTTGAGTGACGGATCTGTAAAGGCTCGTTGCAAGTTTTGTGGAGCTTTGCTTGCTAAATATTCTAACACGACTTTAAAAAACACATTAGCAAGAAGTTTTGTAAGTCATTAAAAAATAATCCGGATTCGCAACAAACACAATTGAGTGGAGACAATGGAATCTTTAATTACAACGTTAATGAGGTTCGAGATCGAATGGCAAAGTTCGTGATTCAAGAAGCTTTGCCTTTCAATCACTTCGACAACCCTCGATTAACCAACTTAATTCGAGAGACGCTTCAACCTCGTTACACTCACGTAAGTCGTACTACACTTAGACGTTATTGTTTAAAATTATGGAAGCAAGCAAAAAATGATTTAATTGTATTATTTGAAAATATAAATACTGGTGTAAACTTAACTAGTGACGTTTGGTCGGCGCCACACGGTTTGCCCGAATCGTACCTTTGCATCACCGCTCATTGGGTAGATCCCAGTTCATGTCAAATGATGAAACGTACGATTGCATTTGATCTATTTCCGTATCCACACACCGGAGAGTTTTTATTTTACTTTTTGGATAATGTAATAACTACTTTTAATTTACAAAATAAAATATTTTCAATGGCATTTGATAACGCTTCCAACAACACAACCGCGGTTGAAAAATTAAAATTAAAATATCTTCCGATTGCAAACGGTGATTTTTTTCATACTCGTTGTGTTGCACATATTATTATTTTAGTAGTACAAGATGGTCTATCCGTACCATTTGTTGATAACTTTATAAAAGCTTTTCGATTTATGTTACACGACATTTTTAAAAAAAGTAGAAAAAGATATCAAGATTATAAACAACTTTGTAAAGATACAGAATCTAGATTTTTAGCGCCTAATTGGGATGTACCTACTAGATGGAATTCGACTTGTCATATGTTTGATTGTGCTTTAAAACAAAAAGGCACTTTAAAAGCTTTTCATAATAGTCTTTCGGATAATTGCGAAGCCGACCTATTTCCGGATTTGGGTTGGAAAAATATTGAATATTTATCCGAATTTCTTGAGGTGTTTAAAAACTCAACTACAAAATTATCGGGAGTTTATTATCCCACTAGTTATTCGGTGCTTCAAAAATTATATTTCATGGCTTTGAATTTTAAAAATTTTCAAAATAAAAATAGTATGTTTAGAGAAATGATAGAACCAATGAAAGACAAGTTTAAAAAATATTTTCTTGAGTTACCACCCGTTTTTACTTGT
>BJCM01177291.1:0-14224 GCA_018326385.1 Flaveria bidentis
ATATATATATATATATATATATCTATATATATATATATACAGAACAAGATATCAAAACACACAAGAAGTTGGTTTTCAAAATTGTAGTATATTGCTTTCTCAAATTCCATTACAAATGTTACAAAACATACTAGAAAGTTACAAGTACTTGAGATACATATACTACATCCTACAACTGACCATACTTTGAAGGCCAACTGGATACAAATGACTAGACAACAAACAAAATCAAATGTAGATTCAAAAGGTAGATTTCCTTTTGACTAGTGACTATGACATGCTATAGCTCACATCCTAATATATTACAAAAAGGATAAAGTACACAAAGTAGAAAGTTACAGACTCAAGACCTCAATGTACAGTTACCAAAAGCATGGATCTTTTCACCAACTTATATAAGTTGGTGACTTCACAGAGTTGCAGTGAAAAGGGGTCCAGATTTATGGAAGAGTACACCAGATAAAGCATGATTTCAAAAGTCTTCGGAAGGAAGTCTTCAAGTGTTAGCTTCGAAAGAGTTTGTCTTTGAAGCTTCAGAAGACTTCATCTTTGGTTTGGGAAGATATTGGTATTAACTTCGAAACATTTCACACATAGAATATTTATGATGTTGGTATGAAACTTCTGAAGTATTCTACTTCAGTACCCTTATGCATGCATGCAAGAGAGACATTGGGTGTTTGGGTTGCATCAGCCTTTATATTTAATCCTTAAAAAATCCCCCCAGGGCTGATGCTACCAAAACACTTGAAGACTTCAAATATTGACAATCCTCATGAGCATAATGACCATCCACTTCGTCAAGAGATGATCAGGATCACTTAGACTCTCAAAATGTCTTCTTATGTCAAAGAGATCATGTATAGGCCAGAGTAAACTTATCTTCCGATGTGTAAATATTTTCAATACCCTGATCTCTAATGACATGCCATCTTTTCCAGATTTGTAGTGTATGTCGAGGACAAGATGGGTCTTCCTGATGCTAGAGGAGCTATTTGAAATGGAGTTGGTGTAGCATCCTCTATTTGCATATATTTTGGATGTTTTGACTTGTCCTGAGGTTTGGAGATGGATGCTTCTTTCTACTTCTTCATTGGCTTTGGTTTGGAAGCCATCCTTTTTCTCCTCTTTGAACCTTTTAACTGAGAAGACTGGCCTGCAACACCTGATTGATCTTCTTTGTCTTTCTCAGTTGGGTTTTCCTCTCTCATAGGATCAGATTGAGAAGGGACAAAACCCTGTTATACATCAGAAGTGGAAGCTTGCTGAGGTTCAACAGGAGATCCAGATTGTGTTGTCTCAAATGGTTCAACCTTAATCTCTACTTCCTAAGGGACCTGACTTGGTGGGGAGTGTAAGTCAACAAGTTCACATCTTTGAATCTTCTACTTGATCACTCTAATATGCTCATCCATAGTGGACAGAGACATAGAACCAAGTCTCCTTCCGGAGAATCCAAACAGTTTCAAGAAGCTCATCATCCTCTGTCGATCAACAAACTTCTTCATACTTTTCTAGATGATGGCTCTTGACTATGCAGCCTATTCCTTTAACTTCCTTTTTGTGATCTTTCTCTCTTTGACTATCTAAAGTTCAAGTTGTTTGAGGTACTCAAACTCAATATAGTCAAAGGGTAAGGGAAGAAGTGCAGTAGTTTGATAGAGGCATGTGGCAATCGGGTAGTTGATCATGTTGATCCTATCTTTTTCTTTGTCTACCTGAGGTTCTTGTGGCACCACATCCTCTTGCACAGGGCTTTCTTGAACTGGGGAGAGAGAAGGCACGTGCTTGTATTGTCTTTTCTTTCTTCTATCTTCTTTGATGTGAAGAAGTAGCTTAGCATCCTCTGCCTCCTTTCTTTCCTATGACAATTCCTAGTCAGCCAGTTCATTTAACTCATCATAGGGGAGAGAAATGATATTATCTATGCCATAGTTCCTGGTCTACAGGTAGTTGATCCTGACTGCCCTTAATTCATCATTTTGAGTGTTTGGTCTTGAGACAGCCTTGATAGCAGACTCTATGAGCCTTACAGACCTAGTAGAGGAACCTTCTCCCCATAGCCTCCTTTTCCTCTCTCTTTCCTCCTCCACAATCTCCTTAGAAGTCATTTTTTCCCTTTGTCACTCACAGACCTTTGTGACTTAGGGTGGAGAGAGCTTTGGCCTTCATTTCTTGGTGTAGCTTCCAAGCTTTGGCCAGGGAGAGGTTGATCAGGTGTCTCAAAAAGGGTATGAATCTCCATAGCAGTTGATGATCAGACAGGTCTCTCAGGTTCTACCACTAGGCCTCAACATCTAGTTGACAAATGGCATTGCTTGATTGCCTTAGTCTCCTTTTGAAGCTGAACTCTACAGTGATCTTGTCTTGGATTCTTTGAGCCAGTTTGTCAGCTTGTCTTGATTGGCTTTGGTTGAAAAATGGCATGTTGACTAGATCCAGACTTTCATAGAAGTTTATGTTCTGAAAATTGAAGACCTCTTGTTGTCCGAAACTCTAAGAATGATGAGGGCTTTTCTATTGTTGTCATACCTCAACCCAATAATATGATTTGAAGTTGGTGGATATGACATTGCCCTTGGTATTCCTTCCTAAAAAAGTCTCTGAATGTAGGAGTCTATGGAGTCTAGATCAATGTGAACTTGTGTAAGTTGCTAAGTATGCACAATTGCAAGTGATGATGGTGAGTCTTCAATGTCCATACTCCCTGAAGAACTCCCAGGTTTTGTTATTGTAATGATTTTCTCCTTATTTTTGGTAGCATCACCCTCTTGAATATTTGAGCTTGGAGTTAAGTCAATCACACTCATAGGTTCTTGTGTTCCTTGGAGTTAAAGGTCTCCCAGGTAGTTGTTACCTGAGATAAGAAATCTCAAGTTGCTAATCATTGACCTTGTTTTGAAGGTAGTCACTTAAGTTTCAAGATGATTAACCTTGGAGACTAAATAGGTGCATGTTTGTGATAGTTTTTGCACCTTTAGTCTCAAATTCCCCTCATCTTCATCAGAAGAATCATTGGGGGATGAGATGATTGGACGAAAGTCCTCTCTCTCTCTCACCACCAGCTTTAGGTTCTTGGCTACTAGATTTCCTCTTATCACTAAAAATCTCAGTTGAGGTGTCAATGGGTTGAGTTGCCAAGGTTGAGGTTTGAATGATGTAATCACTTGCAAAAGTGAAAGCCTCTTCCATATGGATATCCTTAACAGATGTAGGAGTGTCCACCTCAGTAATGGGAGACTAATCTGTGCTGGACAAAGGAGAAGTCTAGAGCACTCATATCTCTTTGAGAAGTGAGAAAGAAGAGCGAGTCATGGTACTCATTGAAACCTAAGTCTTCATCAGTATAGAAGTAAAGGTTGGGAATGGGTTGGTATAAGTCCAAAGGCTGGGGATGGTAACTGTCCCCTAAAGGTTGATCACTTGAGTGTTGAGACTCAGAGTGAAGGCTTAAGGCAATTAGGCTTGTGAGCTCATCAGGCTGAGCATGAGGAATCTCAGCACTAATCCTTGAAGTACTAGGAGTGTTCTACTCCTAAAGAGAAGTGGGAGCTCTAGTGTCCACTTCTTCCTATGTGGGTGAGTATATGGGGGCCTGCACAGACTAAATAGTCTGAGTAGGGGTTTGTTTGTGTTTTCTTTGGTAGGTGAGGGTTATTTGTGGTTGTTGATATGGTTGAGGTATAGAAGGTATGGCTTAAACACTAGTTGGTGCTACTAGGTTGTCACCTTGAGCAATGAGCTCTAACATTTTTTAGACAGAGGTTGTTTCTATCCCAGAGAAGCCAATAGTGGGCTTTCTCAAGATCTTAAAGATGTCAGCTTCATCTATCCCAATTTAAAAATATTACCTGTTTCCCTTAACTATGAGCCCATTTCACAGTTAAGAATGTATTGAACATATCTAGGAAACATGTAGTATTCTAAGGAGACCAAGTTTGCAAGCAAATTTGTATAAACAAACTGAGAGTACCTGAACTTGACTCCGTTAACCATCCCAAGGACAATGATGGAGAGTTCTTTAGGAATCTAGTCTCATCTATCATGTTTGTTTGACAAGTTGTGGATAACCATATGGAGCAAGAATTTCCATTTGGATGAGACCTTCCCTTTCCTGAATGTCTTGACAGAGAAGTCTCCCTCATAGCCCATCTGCTCAAAGGAGTGGTTAACAACTTCTTTGGGGAAGAACACCTCACTTTTTTCATTATCTAGCTAAAGATGAGTGTTGATGATGGCCGGAGTGATGAAGACTATTCTCCCCTGCACTGTGGCAGATAGTGCCTTCTCCCCGTCCATAACGACCTCTTGGTAGGTCTTCTAAAATTCAAGTAGATGATCCTCATATAGAGTAGGATCAATGGTAAGGGAGGTAAAGTAGTTGTATAGAGCTAAGAAATGGTAAACCTCTGAGAAATGTGGATTTTTTTCTGAGTTATCAGAGCAACTTGGTTGTGTTGCCTGTGTAACTGCATGGAGAAAGCTGTGTCATTTCTATGGTTAAGGTTAGCCATTATGGGAAATCTTAAGGATGAAGAAAGATGAACAAAAGCAATTTCAGAGAGAAATTTGGGGTTTAGGTTTGGAGGAAAGATGAAGATGATAGAAAGAGGGGGAAACCGTTGGGTTTATATTTGAAAAGGATTTAAGACAAAGTTAATGAAAGAAGATAAACTTTGAAATTCGTATGTCGGTCCCACCTCTGAAAAAGTAGTTTTCTTTTTGCTCAAAAAGTAGTTTTCATGAAAATCAAAAAGCTTTCGAAGGTAAATTGTTTCCGGATGTGTTAATGCAAAAGCTTCCAAAGCCAAAATGACTTCAGAAGTATTTCCTAAGAATTTTGAAACTTTTTGCTTCAGAAGAAAATCAAGACTTTAAGGTTTTGTTCAAAGGAACAAAGCTTCCGAGAGTTAATTTCCTTCGGAAGGAATTTGTCCTTGAAAACATATAAGTGCCTAAGAGGGGTTTTAAGCTTTGGAAGATATTTGAGAAATTTCTTCTGAAGGTAAATTACTTAGGCAGTTATTTGTTTTTAAAGGCAGAAGTTTCTTTCGAAGATAAAAGCATATCTTCTTAAGGATCAAAATTTTTATAATTCTAAGGAAAATCTTCAAAAAGTTTTCATCAAAGAAAACAAGAGCTTATGAAGGTGATAAACTAGACAACTTAGGACATATTGATTTTAAGAAATAATAAGAATTATTTTTAAGAAAAATCTACTCAAAGTTTATCATCCTAATAGCTGATATAAGATACTTAAATCTGTGTTCATCAAAAGCTCTGATACGAAATGCAGGATAGGTGAAAGGTATGCAATTACAACATAACAACACAATGAGAGTTGCTAAGAATACTTAACAAATCAAATAGGGAACTGGTTAACCTTTGTAATGATACTAAGATCACAAGTAAGTATGAGACAAAACAAGATAGCAAAACACACAAGAAGTTGGTTTTCAAGATTGTAGTATATTGCTTTCTCAAGTTCTATTACAAATGTTACAAAGCTTACTAGAAAGTTACAAGTACTTGAGATACATATACTATAAGAATTAAATGTAAAGGCTGATGCAACCCAAACACCCAAAGTCTCCTGCATGCATGCACAAGTAAACTGAAGAAGAATGCTTCAGAAGTTTCACACAAGCAACAGAAATATTCTAAGTGTGAAATCTTCCGAAGCCAAGACCAAAATCTTACGAAGCCAAAGATGAAGTCTTCCGAAGCTTCAATGACAATGTCTTCCCAAGCCAACACTTGAAGACAGATTTCTTCCGAAGACTTTTAGTATACATGCTTTGTCTAATGTACTTTACATAAATTTGGATACCTTTCCGCTGAAACTCTGTAAAGTCACCAACTTTCATAAGTTGGTGAAAAGTTCCATACTTTTAGTAACTGTACATTGAGGTCTTCAGACTACTCTTCCAAACTCTATGCACAAAGGTTTCAAGAAATGCAAAACAACTAAGCAGTTGTGTGATGCATTGAAACTGATGTATGAGGGTTCCTCTGAAGCTACAGAGAACAAGAAGGATCTCCTGAAGCAGCAGTTTGAAAATTTCACCTTCAAAGTTGTTAAAACCATGAATCAACAATACTTCAGGTATGTTGAGATTGTGGATACCCTAGTGGATGGAGGAGTTGCTCTTGAAAACAGAGACATTGTAAGGAAGTTCATGACCTCACTTCCTAGGGAATGGACACACTACAGTGTGGTTTTCAGCAGAAATGAGAATCTGAAAACTCTCACTCTAACAGAGTTGTATGGGATTCTCAGTGGCCACCAGATGGAGATGAACATGCAAGGTTCGTCTAGCAACTCCAACAATCAAATGGGTTCAGCCCTTCATGTGGTTAAAAGAGATAGCATAGCACCCAAACATCATCTCATATGCTACCCTAACAACTCACAAAATGGTCCTTTCATCACCTTCCCTGAGTCACCAAGGCAGAACTACACTCAAGGAAGCCCATTCCCAGAAACAAGTTCTTTTCAAGCCTTTGTGTCCTCCGATGAAAGTTATGGCAACTTTCTTTTCACCTTTGAAGACCTGGACTGTATCCATCCAGATGATCTAGAGTACATGGAGATAGTCCAGCAGAAGGCTTTTCTCACTCATAGGGCCAAGAAGTTCTACAAGCGGACTAGAAGGAAGTTCCCAGCAATGCAGCTAGTGGAAAGTTTGGACTGTACAAAAGTAAAGTAAAATGTTACAACTGTAACCTAATGGGCCACTTTTCCAGGGAGTGTAAGGCACCAAGAAAAAATGGTGGTCAAGCACAGTCCGGACCAAACAACTCTGATAAAGCTACTCAGAATGACAAGCCAAAGCAGCAAGCTGCAGTTGCTGTTGAAAAAGGAGGCTTTGACTAGAGCTTTTTAGGTGGAAGATGCTTCTCCAAACCAAGCACTGATGGCATATCATGATGAAGCCAATGTATTGGAACATCTCTATACCCCTGAATGCATTGCTAAAGTTAATAGATACAAGTCCTACAACTTAGAAATCAGATTTGATCTTGAGTCCTTAAACATTTTAAAAGCTGATTTTAGAAAGTCTGAAAGTGAATATAAACTAAAGATAAAGGAATTAGAGAAAACCATTTTAGTTCTAAAACATGATCATACAAATTATAGGACTCAAATCAAGGATCTCGTAACTAAGATGACTGAATGCCAAGCAGAGCTTATGATCAGCAAAGCCAGTGCAAAAATTGTGTTCTTGAAGAAGAGACCTTCAAGAACAGGATATCCTCATCACTGCACAACAAGGTGTGTTATCAAAACAAGCAAGGACTGGGATCTAATAAGATAGAACATCCACACACAATCTTGTCTGTAAGATCACCCAGCTGTGGAACTGGTGAAGATGAGCTTCCTCTCGTAGACCCTTTGAGTGAAGGGGATGAAGAAGTGATAGTGAAGAATCTCTCTGAAAAGAGTGAAGAAGAGGATTCTAAGAATAGTCACCATCCTTCTATGTTGAAGAAGAAGACTGTGATGACCAAATCTATGAGGAAAAACATGATCAGAAAGAGAAAAAGAAAAGCTAGGAAGGCTCAAGAGATCAAGGCCATTTTTGATTCTAAGCATAAACAAGTCTTTATGTCTGCAGGATTTGAAGTGGTGAAGACTAAAGACATCAACCTAAACTCTTCTGCTAAGAGTTTTGGTTCATGTTCAAATCATCACAACACCAAGAAGAAGGCTGATTTGTTGTGTACCACTGCTACACAACCTGAACCATCCAACTCCAAGAATAGGTCTCAGCCCAATAGGACTGTCTCAACATCTACAAAGATGAAGTTAGAGAAGGGATGTGATCAAAATTAGTATTGTTCTCAGAAAAAGGCTCTTGGGAAGAAGAAAATAGAATGTGTCATGTCTGAACGTACTTCTCATCTTGCTAAGGATTGTCCATAAAATTCAAGAGGTACTCTTCATATGACCAAGAAAAAGACTTCAAAGAGTTCCAAAAAGATTCCAGCTTTGAAAGGAAAATCTGTTTCCTTCGGAAGGTCCAAAACAAAGAAGAAGGCAAGTGGAAAATTGCCTTTGGAAGAAAATTTGGTCTTGAAAGAAAGGAATACTTCCGAAGCACTGAAGTCTGCTACAGTGTCTATAGAATCTTCCGAAGGTCCAGTCATCAAAACTTCCATAGTCTCAAAAGCTTATGAGTATTGAAGGTCAAGTCCAAACTTCCAAATGTGGTGTGGAAGTCAATGAAAGACCAAGTGACTGAAAGTTCTCCCTTAAAAACAGCTCAAGATCCTCAAAGCACAACTATAAGATCTATTACTGATGCATTATCTTCTACTTCTTTTATTGAGCCCCAGACAAGTAAGGCTTGTGTTTCCAAATGTAACTAATCATTTTCTTTGTGCAGGAACAACTCAAGACAAACAAAAATATCTGGATCATTGACAGTGGCTATTCAGGCAGATGACAGGCAATAGGTCACTACTCCAGAACATTGAAAGGATTGATGGAAAGACAGTTGCTTTTGTAGGAG
Organism: Flaveria bidentis; assembly: GCA_018326385.1. Classification (NCBI taxonomy): domain Eukaryota; kingdom Viridiplantae; phylum Streptophyta; class Magnoliopsida; order Asterales; family Asteraceae; genus Flaveria; species Flaveria bidentis. The sequence continues at coordinate 8,517 of BJCM01177291.1, forward strand.
AAGATGGTGTTTATATTTCTGGAAGGGACAAGGTCACAAATGGTAAGCTTAGCATTGAAAAGGTAAACTTTGTTAAGGAGCTTGGGTACAATCTTTTGAGTGTATCCTAATTTTGTGATCAGAGTCATTACATGCTCTTCACTAAGCATGAGTGCATTGTTCTCAAGCCCGGGGTGGTCATTCCTCATGAGCAGATCCTTCTTGGAGCCCCCAGGAAAGGGAACATGTATAAGATGGACTTGCAAGAAACATCTCCCTCTAGAGAACTTTCATGCTTTCTCTCAAAAGCCAATAGTGATGAGTCTTTCTAGTGCAATAAAAGAATGTGCCATGTAAACTTTAAGAACATGAATAAACTGATTAAGAATGATTTGGTAACTGGAATGCCAAAGAAAGAGTTTACAAGTGATGATCATTGTGTTGCATGCCTGAAAGGGAAGCAACATAAGGTATCTCATAAGCCTAAGGAAAGAAATTCCATCACTACACCCCTACACTTGTAACATATAGATCTCTTTGGCCCTATCAGTGTAATTAGTCTAGGAATGACCTCTTACTGTTTGGTGATCACATATCACTTTAATAAATTCACTTGAATTTTCTTCCTTAGAACTAATGATGAGACCCCTGAGATTCTAAAGAAATTCATCCTTAATATTGAAAATCAATCTGATCACAAGGTCAAAACCATAAGATGTGATCAAGGAACTAAATTCATGAACCAAATCCTTGATACATTTTGCGACGAAAAGGGTATTCCAAGACAATATAGTGCTCCCAAGACTCCTCAACAAAATGGTGTTGCTGAGAGGAGAAACAAGACACTGATTAAAGCTCCAAGAACCATGTTGTCTGACTCTAAGCTGCCCGTCACCTTCTGGGCAGAGGTAGTCAACACTTCCTACTATGTGCAAAACAGATTTTTAGTGGTTAAGACTCATGGCAAGACTCCTTATGAACTTTGGCACAAGAGGAAACCTTTCATTGGTTTTCTCAGGTCATTTGGATGTCCTTGCACCATCTTGAATACTGAAGATCAAATTGCATATGCTAGCCTTGTGGTAGATAAGAATATTATCATATCTCTAAGACATTCGGCTTCAGGTACATCGGGGTTTAAATAACCGCTGACGTTATGGAGCTTGCTCCATGTAAGATTTGCCATGTAATCTACACAAGAGACATGTGTGTCAGTTTTGACTTTAACTTTGATTTGATTTGTTAATGTGACTTTGATTTGTTACACATTTTTCTTTTTCATTTTGCTCTATTTTCGCAGTAAACATGATTATCAAGGTTTTCAATATCAGTTGAATTCCTATCAATTTATATGTTTATTGAGATCGAAAATGTGTATTACATCACATTAATGAGTTTGATTTTGGTGTTCTTCATTATTATCTGGTTCATTGTTTGATTTAGGTTAACAATCCGAGACTTAGGTCTTGGTTTCAAAATCTATTGAAGTTATACCTTATCTTCAAAATAACCGTGGTTCTGAATCGATGAAAGGAATGTTTTAAGAAGAACACACCAAAATCTTTGAATGTTTATGATGATGATGATGATTGATGGTGGTGTACTATAGGTTTGCGCTCGTCTCACTATAACATCTCTCAAATTTGAAAAGTATTAAATGACCCGATTGAATTCCTTTAAATAGTCAAATAATAAAATTTGAAAAGTTTTATAAGTTTACAAGCAGATACAGTCAACACTGTAGCAAATGTTGAAGGTTAATTTGTTTGATATTTGGTCATCCCATTTGTTAACTGTAGCAAATCTGGAAGGTTAATTTGTTTGATTTTTGGTCAACCGCATTTGTTGACTGTAGCAAATGCGGAGGGTTAAATTTTGACTGACTGTCCGCATTACCCTACTGTTACAAATGCGGAAGTTTTGTTTCTTAAATTTTGTTTCTATCCGCATTTGTGTACTGTTTCAAATGCGGAAGTTAAACTTGAAATTTTTGGCAGTCCGCATTTGTGTTGTATTAAATGCGGAAGTACTACATTGTAACAAATGTGGTTGTTGCTTGTACATAGTAGCAAATGCGATAGAACAAAGTCAATCAACATTTGTGCAACTACATCAAATGCGGTTGACAAGTCAACACATCACTGTAGCAAATGCGAGAGACCTGTTCATACGCATTTGTTAACTGTGTCAAATGCGGTAGAGTGAATTTCACATTCACTTCACACACTAATGCGGTAGAGTAAAATCATTGTCCGCATTAGTTGCAATGCACTTACCTGCATTAGCTTTTGAACTTAATCAAAAGTTAATGTGATTGAATTGATTATTCATCATATTAAGAGGTGTCCTTGATTGATTTTTCTTATGATGTTGGCTGTTGAAGTTGTCAATTCTTGCTTGGATTGACTTGTATGTCGCAACTAATACAGGTTTCCCAATTTTGATAGAACGTGGGCTTATCATGCTTCTAAGAATCTGCATAAGCTGAGATATAATGGTAAAACTTATTGCAATAACACCAACTAAAACTCTTTTTGTTTTTTTTCAAAATTAAGCTAATAAACAAAAATTTAGACTTACTCAAGCCTTTTAAATTACTCCACCTAAAGTTTATTTCCATATTTGGAGAGAAACTTTAAAGATTTAAAAGTTTTTTGAATAATATTTTGATTAATATTAATAATGAAGAGAAAATTCTCTTTGTTGGGATCATATCAATCTTATATTACACATGTGCATCCTTTATGATTAAATTGACATGATTATGAACTTGAAGATTGAAGGTATGTTTGTCCTCTTAAACTCATACCTGATTGATATTTTGAAGCAAATGACTTTTATCATGTTTTAGTTGATTTATTATTCAATGTGTACCTCACACACATAAGCATGAAATGATCAACCTCCTTATACAATCCCTGGTAGAACTTTTTCACAACTTTTCTTACCAGGTTACTTAAGTCATGAAATCTCATTTTCACTGATCCTCATTGGGATTCTTTTAATTTGATCCTTTTTCATGTTGATCCACATTGGGATTCTTTTCACTTCACTTTGGAAGGTGATCCATGATAGGATTCTTTTGTTCATTCACTTGAAATGTATTACTTTGTTGATTCATCCAATTTTTGAATGTGTTCCACATTGGGAATCTTTTGGATCAAGACATCTGCACTATGTGCAAGTTTCATCAGGTCATTGCTCAGTAAAACAAAGATGAAACATGATGTGGTGAAAGAGATTCATAAAGTATCATTACCTGGTGTGCTTAGGCTACTACACACATGCATTCAGATAAGCCAATACAGACCTGTACTTTGTGATGAGTGTTTCACAATTGAATATGTCTTTAATTCATCACTGCATGTATCTTTTCTTCCAAGTTGAGCCTACCAACATATCTGGTAAGTCATTTTAGTCTTTTACATTTTGAAATTAAGCACAGTGAATGATATAACGACTGTAATTATATCATTTCCCTAAGAATTCTTTTCTTCATAAAACTTGATTTCTCTTTGTGGTTTTTCTGATGTTTTAAATTGTTTTTGATGTTTTTCATAGTGTTTAGTCAAGGTTAATCATGCCAATTGACTGAACCAGAAATTCAAACCTACTAGGTTCAAATGCCTTGGTAAACAAATCAGCTAATTGATTTTCTGTTGGTACTTGAATCAATTTGATTAAACCCTTTTCAGCACAGTCTCTCAAAAAATGATATCTAATCTCAATATGTTTTTTTTTTGAGTGTTGAACAGGATTATTAGTTATAAAGACGGCAGTTGTGTTGTCAATAGAAATTGGTGTATGCAAAAAGTTAAAACCATAATCAAGCATCTGGTTTTGAATCCAGAGAACTTGAGAGCAACATGCTGATGCAGCAATATACTCAGCTTCTACTGTGGACACAGACACATTTGTCTGCTTCTTGCATTGCCAGGATACTAGTCTGGGACCAAGAAATTGACAACCGCCAGAAGTGGATTTTCTGTTGAAGTTGCATCCTCCATAATCACTGTCTGTGTAGGCATAGAGATTAAATTCTCCTTCCTTTGGATACCATAATCCAAGAGCTGGTTTGCCCTTCAGATATCTGAATATCCTCTTGACTGCATTCACATGTGATTCTTTTGGATCAGCTTGATATCTAGCACACACACAAACACCAAACATAATGTCAGGCCTACTGGCTGTTAGATACATAAGTGAACCTATCATTGATCGATGGTGAGTCTGGTCCACTGATTTGCCTTCATGGTCAGGTCCAATATTTACTTTAGTATCCACAGGAGTTCTGATAGATTGACAGTCAGCAAAGTGGAATTTCTTCAACATGGTTTCTACATATTTTGATTGATTGATGAAGATTCCATTTGCTATTTGTTGTACTTGCACCCTTAGAAAGAAGGTGAGTTCCTCCATAGCACTCATTTGGAACTTTGAATGCATAAGATCTTCAAATTCTTTGCAGAGTTGCTTGTTTGTCGAGACAAATATAATGTCATCCACATAGATCTGGACTAACAGCATGTCTTTCCCTCTTATTCTTCTGAAGAGAGTCTGATCAATATTTCCTCTTTCATACCCATGTTCAAGAAGAAAGGATGATAGAGTCTCATACCACTTTCTTGGTGCTTGATGAAGACCATACAGAGCTTTGTCAAGCTTGTAAACTCTGTGAGGGAAATCTGGATCTTCAAAGCCAGGTGGTTGACTCACATAGACTTCTTCAACAATCTTTCCATACAGAAAGGCACACTTTACATCCATTTGATAAACAGTAAATTTCATGGACGCAGAATATGCAAGAAAGATTCTAATTGCTTCTAGTCTGGCAACAGGAGCAAATACTTCGTCGTAGTCGATTCCTTCTTCCTGCGTGTATCCGTGTGCCACTAGTCTTGCTTTATTTCTGATGACTATCCCTCTATTATCAGTCTTGTTTCTGTACGCCATCTGGTACCAATAGGGTATTGTCCTTCGAGAAGATCTACCAGCTGCCATACCTCTTGCTTCTTGAATTGGAGCAATTCTTCCTGCATTGCTTCAATCCAACTATTGTCTTGAAGCGCCTCTTTGATGTTTTTGGGTACAATTTGACATAGAAAGCAGGAGAACAAATAGATGTTTGCAATACTTGACTTGCTTCTTGTCACTCTCTCATTAAGATCACCAATAATGGTTTCAACTGGATGATTCTTGTGTATTCTTGTGGCTGGAATGGTGTCACGAGCAATAGTTACATCAAGATTGGAGACATTCAGTTCATTATGGTCAGAGGCACATTCATCTTGTATTGTTGTTGAATTATGAATATTTTCAACTGTTGTTTCAGTAACTGCTTCATTTTCAGCAGCACTGAGGTTGCTTGCATCATTTGTTGTACCTTGAGTTTCTACTAGATGAGAAGCCTGTTTTTGATTTCTGATCTTATATGACAAGTCATCTGAGTGAGATGGTACGAGGTTGGGACCTTCTTCAGAAGAAACACTAAGGTTTTGTGACAGATGTCTGATGGGATCAGCTTGAAGGGGAACATCTTCATTCATATGTTCATCAGATGTAGGTGGAATCAATGGATAATTATCTCTTCTTTCTACAGTTGATGAAGTATCACCTGAATGTATATTTCCTGTATCAGACAAGTGAAATTGGTCAAATGGTTTAGTAAAAGTGTCAATATCAAACAACCAATCAGGACCATTTGTAGATTTGGGAAATGAATGTTCTTT
>BJCM01177301.1:0-12534 GCA_018326385.1 Flaveria bidentis
TTAATAAAAATAAAAAGACTCTATTTTTGAAATTTTTGTTATTTAAAATGTTGTATTTGTTTTTCTAATGAAGAAAACACACACACAAAAAAAAACAAGCAATGTACATAGAGAGTATCACTTAGAATGACCTTTTGTTTTAGGGAGATCATATATGATTTATAAGACCAATTGACTCCACTAAATACTCAAACCGTCCTGGAAGGAAAGCTTTAGTAAATAGATCAGCCAATTGTTTTTCTGTTGCAATTTGAATCAATATGATTAATCCTTTGTTAGAGTTTATCTCAGAAAATTAAAATCAAAATGTTGAATTGAAAGGATAATGTATATGATTCAAAGTATGTGTGTGTTTGATATTGTATAATTATTATGAAAATGATCATATGAACCTATAATAAATTGTGAAAATGGAAATATTTCTTATAACAGTTGAAAACATGGACATTTGTTAGGATCGTCTACGTACGGAGTACTAACTGATTATGCATGAAACCAGATCAAATAGTGCGGAATCCTATTTGATTGGCGATCCAATCAGTGAGAACGCAATCCTGATTAATCTAACGATTAAAGAAACGTTAAGAACGAGTAGAAAAAAATCAGATGCGAACTATGAACTTGGAATAGGCGTTTTTGACGCTCTGGACGGCTAGGTTATGAGTATGTGTCAAAAGTATCGTTTTTCCATGAATTAAGTGGTATTTATAGGTTTGCAGTCTTCATTTGTGCGACTGAACCATTAGCATGGTTCAGTCGTGCGACTGAGTCAATCTCATGTCTTGGTCGTACGACTAATCCAGTCGTGTAGTTCAGTCGTGCGACTAGTTCATTAGCATGATGTATTTATTCGTATGGTCCATAAGTATGGTCTATTAGCGTGGATCATCATAAACAACTTCAAACCTATATAATAAGTTTATATATATGAATCAGATATAAGTAAACATCAAAGCACAAATCATATATTATTACATTGTTTCATTACACATATGTAAGTCATGACAGACTTTTACATTAAGCACATAAACTAGGGACATATGTATCAACACAATCAATAATAACCCAGTAAAGGATCATTTGGTGTCTACTCTTCTGGTTATTGATCCCGATTCTACGGGTAAACCCGTAAAATCTATCACTAAACAGAAGGATTCTATTTTGCAATCAAAAGATAAGATGCCTGTTGAAAATTTGGATGATGAAATTGAAAAGTTTAATTTAGGATCAGGTTCAAAAAATTCTATTTCACAACCTAAAATGACTAATCCAATTAACCATAAATGTGTTAATCATCAAAGTCCAAATAAAATGAAAGTAAAAGATATTCAAAATGTTAAAACAATTAATTTTGTTAAAGAAGGTGAAACATCTAAAAGAGAAGTGAAACAACCCAACCAGACACATCTCAAACCCCTACCAAACTCAACCGCACATCAAAATTTTCCTCAATCTGTAGAAGGGTGATCATGCTATAGTTGTGGAAAACAAGGACATATCTCACCTAATTGTCCTTATTATCAGACACCCAAAAAGAAATTGAACTTTTTAATAAAAAACCAAGATTTTCTAAAATTAGATCTAATACTCCACCTAAGAGTATTAGTGCACCTAAAATTCAAAACATAAGCCAATAGTGTGTTTACCACAAACAGGCCTTACACAAAACTTGTTTATGGAAGGTAAAATCAAGTAATATGTCTAATAGTGAGAACAAGAAAAAGAAGGATGTACCCTTATCCTCTAAAGGACAGTGGGTTGAGTTCATGATGTGTGATTTCTCTAGGTCACCCAAGCCACTTGGGTCCCAAATCTAAACTAATCAATTTCTTTAAATGTGCAGGGTGTCCGCTACAACACTATCACTAATACCTGTATTTTTTATAGTGGGGTGTCCAGACACATGACAGGGAATTCGTCTCTCCTTTTCAACATCAAACAAACTAAAGGGGGACACATATCATTCGCATGGAATAAACGAGGTTACATCACCGCTCAAGGCGAAGTGGGAAACAAGAAAGTGAAGTTTGACAAGGACAACTACATTCAACAACTACAAAACAACTTAGTTTCTGTCTCCTTGGTCTGTGATAAAGGATTCAAAATTGTGTTTGACAACAAGAAGTGCTACATGTTGAAAAAGGATTATGTTAGCGAGGAGGATAAAGTTCTAATGTCAGCTTTAAGATATAACGATTTGTATTTCTTGGATCTATCAAAAGCCTCCACAACTGAGACCACTGTCCAATGCTTCTTGTCAAAAGCAACAGAGAGGGATTCAGTCCCCTGGCATAGGAGAATGGGACACATTAACCTAGGAAGATGAATCATCTGGTGTAGAATGATTTAGTTAATGGAGTTACCGTCAAGAATTTCCAGCTCCCAGTTTTTTGCATAGCATGTAAGAAAGGAAAACATACCAAGAAGTCTCACAAGGCTAAGAAAGTTAATTCTATCGATATTCCTCTCGAGCTTCTACACATGGATCTGCTTGGCCCAGTCAGCACAAAGAGCATTGCTGGAGATCTGTACTACTTTGTAGTAACTGATGATTACTTAAGATTCTCTTGGGAGATGTTTCTAAAATCTAAATCAGAGACATTTGAATCATTCAAACATCTAGTAACCACTTTGGAATCACTCTAAAAGATGAAAGTAAGAAAGATTCAATCAGATAACGGAACAGAGTTCAAGAATCAGTGGATGGAGGCATTCTGTCGAGAGAAAGGAATTGTTCATCAATTTACTTCCGTCTACACTCCATAGATGAATGGGGTTGCTGAAAGAAAGAATCAAAGCTTTATAGAGACAACAAGAAAAATGTTAGCCGATTCTAAACTGCCTATTCAATTTTGGAACGAGGAAATGGCAAATGCATGCTACACTCTTAATCGAGTCTTAGTGGTCAAACGTCATGGGAAAACTTGTTATGAATTGTTCCAGCGACGTAAACCAAACTTGGAGTATCTCAAACCATTCGGAGCACTGTGCATGTTGTTAAAGAAGACTCAGACTGGAAAGTTTTGTGAGAAGGCCGAAGAAGGTATCTTTCTCGGATACAATATACCAGATAAGAGAGTTTATAAGAACTCAACGAGTCAGGTAGAGTGTGGTGCAACGTTGATGTCCAAAGATACAACACCCCCCCCCTGTTGGAAAAGGACCTTCCTTCTTCTCTGACTATGATGTATTTTTTAAGTCCTTCAATCTACCTCCGTCTCATCCTGATGATGAGTTATCTGCTACAATGATGTACGCTGTTCTAAACACTCCTCCACCAGACTCGACAACATCGGCTCCATTAGATGATACTTCTAGCCCTTCAGGGGGAGAGCTTGAGGTAAGTGATTCTTCCTCTGATGATGAGGCAGTTGAGACTTCAAATGTGGACCAGGAGGAATAGGTTCCCACTAATAAAAGTACACAAGCATCTGATCTTGATGCCATTAACACTTCTGAACCTCATACTCCAACAGCCACAGATACTGAACCCGGGATTCAAAATCTAGATACTGAAGTAGCAGTTCCCACCACTTGCGGATCTTAAATTAAAGTGTATCATCCCCTGGATAACATCATTGGGGATGTTCTTGCAGGAGTTCGACACGAAGTCAGCTGTACTCAGCTGATTATGCCACAGTCATGGAAAAAGGTTATCTACATGATGGTGCTTATCAATGTTTTGTGTCTCAATTTGAGCCAAAATATGTAAGTGAAGCCTTAAACGATGAGGCATGGGTTAGTGCTATGCAAGGAAAACTTCTTCAGTTTAAGAAGTTAGGAGTATGGACTCTTGTGGATAGACCAAAAGGTGTAAAGGTGATTGGTACTAAATGGGTTCTTAAATGTAAGAGATGATCAAGGAGTCATAATCAGAAACAAGGCTAGGCTTGTCATTCAAGGGTTTAGATAAGTAGAAGGAATTGGCTATAATGAAGTGTTTACGCCGGTGGCAAGGATGGAAGCAATTCGTATTTTCTTAGCCTATGCATCCTACATGAATATTAAAGTTTATCAATTGGATGTGAAAAGTGCCTTTCTTCATGGTGAAATTCGTGAAACGGTGTACGTCAATCAATATGAAGGAGTTGAGGATCCTTATCATCAAGATAGAGTTTATAAATTGGACAAGGCTATATACGGGCTTCATCAAGCTCTACGAGCCTGGTATGAGAAACTCTCTACTTATCTGCTAAAACATGGTTTTCGAAGAGGAGTTATTGATTGCATGTTTTTCATCAAAGAGAAAGATGATGATTTACTATTGGTACAGATATATATGTGGATGACATCATCTTCGGCTCCAAAAATGAAGCTTTGTGTAAGGAATTCGAATTAGTGATGAAAGCTGAGTTCGAGATGAGTGCTATGGGAGAGATGAAGTTCTTTCTTGGGTTACAAGTGGATCAGACACCAAAAGGAATCTTCCTGCATTAGTCCAAATATGTAGGAGATATCCTCAGTCGATTTGACATGGAGAATGTTGCGACTGCTGGAACTCCACTTGCCATGAACCACGATGTGGCGCCCAACAAAAATGGTGATCTGGTAGATGCCACTTTGTACAGAGGAATGATCGGATCTCAAATGTACTTCACAGCCTCTCATCCTGATATTATGTATGCCATTTGTCTATGTTCCAACTATCAGACAAAACCGAAACTAAATCATCTAATTGGGGTTAAAAGGATCTTTTGTTATCTGAAGGGTACTCTAACACTTGGGTTGTGGTATCCTCATGATAATGACTTTGAGATTACAACGTATAGTGACTCAGAATATGGTGGTTGCATGATGAATTCCAAGTCAACATCAGCGGGATGTCAATTTTGGAAGACGACTTGTCATCTGGCAATGTAAGAAGCAAACATTTGTTTCTCTATCAACATGTGAAGTTGAATATCTTGCTGCTGCAAGCTACTCCTTCCAAATCATTTGGATTCAATAGCAAATGCGATACTACGGTTTGAAATTTTCTAACACCCCTATCTTTGTTGATAATTCTGCTGCAATTGTTGTCACTAAAAATCCGGTCCAACACCCAAAAACTAGGCACATCGATATTAAATATCACTTTATATGTGACTGTTTTAAAAAGAAATTAATCAACGTTGTTAAAATTAATGCAGCTTTTCAACACGCCGACCTCTACACAAAAGCGTTTGACAAATCTCGGTTTTTATATCTTCTAGAGGTTAATGGCGTGAAAAAGAAAAGGGATGTGATTCAAGAAGAATAGAGTTCTTAGTCCGACAATTCTTTTCTTATTTTATTATTTAATTTTATTATTTAATTTTATTTTCCTGTCTTTTAAATTCTAAAAACACAAAAAGATTTTCGTTTTATAATTTTAGGGGGAGAATAGTTGAGTATTCAGTTTTAAATTAAAAAAAATGAGGGGGAGGGAAGATTAGCTGAAAGCAATGAAATCAAATCTGTGATTTTGATTTAAAATTTATGGAAAATGATAGTACACATGGAACAAATTGTTTGGGACATCAAAAGGATTTAAATGTTCAAAATGCTATATTCAAATTACAAGTCTAAGAAGTCTAAGCAAAACTAAGGAAAAGTGATTGTACACTAGTAAGCTACTAAGGTAACAAAAAGAAAGTAGACCTAGGGGTTACTAGTTCATTATATGATGTGTCGGTAGATTCAACACAATAGACGAGTAGATTTCATTGGTGAATAAAATTCAAACTAATATGTTCAACTTGTTGTGGGTTCTCATCTTATTATTTGTTTAACATAATCAACACATTTCCAATAAAGGGTGATGAGCAAAAATAAACGCCATAAATGTGTGCGGATGACCATAAAAATGAGCAAAGCACATGAAAAAATATGGTTAACTACAATCAACCTAATAACTAATGTTGGTGGTGCGTTATGTTCCAAAGGAAAAATTTATGCTGTAACGAGAAGATAGGTTGTGTGCCTCTCTGCTGTGCGATGGCACTGACCTGAGGATAAGCATAACGTAAATATTCTAGAATTCATTGTTGTTTGTGCCTCTCTACTGTACGATGGCACTGACCTGAGGCTTGGCATCTCTTTAAAAGCTCTTAGAATAGTTTCTTCTTGTCAAATACCCGTAGACCGCTCAAAAATCTTCTGAGGAATGTTGATTACCTTATAAGTGTGGGATCCACAAATGCTTGTTGAAATAATATAACCTAACGTATCACCAATGTGAGTCAAAAATCTATGTATGGATTTAAGTGGAAAAATAGATTGACAATCATCGTGGCTACAACTCTCGACATTCAAAACCATTGTGTGCATCTTATAGCTCTAGTATGATTTCCTGAAAATGCTATTGACTCTTAGACAAATGAGAATCTAGTACCAAAGTACTTATAAAAGGGTCCCAAATGATTATGATATACCAATATGATTCCATATGAGTCCTTCCAAAAATGATAAAATTAATTGAAGTTGTTCTGTTCAGGAGGAAAAATCAGTGAGAAGATGTCTGAAAGGTTTCAATCCACCTCAAACCAAAAACACAAAAATATATCTTCTTCAATCCACGACTGAACCCCAGTCACACGATTGAAGCATACGTATGGGTCCAGTCGCATGACTGAAATTTAAAACAGTATAAATAAGGGGTTTAGTCAGTCATTTTCTTTACCACCCTTCAAAACTCTCAAAAACCGCCCATACACAAACACTCTGCAAAAATTCCGATTACTGTGATTACCCCGTGATTGTGATACTAACTGTTTTCCTACTCATCTGCAGGTACTTTGCAACTGAAATCGGTTCTAATAATGGTTTAATCGAACCCTAAATGACCGCAATTGTTAAGATCAATAACCGGAACTAAACTCTTAAAATAGACCACTTAAATGAACACTAATTTTGATTTAAATAAAACTAAGTATTATTTCGAGTCATTGCAGTCCAAATGAATCTAAACACGAAGTGTAATGTCACGTCTTGACAAAGATTCAAATCTATGGTGTTCAACAGTGAAAGATGCGAATGGACATGCTGGTGAACTTCAGTCGCCCGATTGAGCCAGGCGCATGATTCAATTGCACGAGTGAATCATGCGTGTAGGACAGTTGCACGACTGACTCAACTACATGAAATAACATACGACTAAGCTCAGTCGCAGGCTCAATCGTACGACTGAACTAAATCATACGACTAAACTCAGTCGTATGGTTCAATCGCACGATTGAACCAGTTGATCAAAATTAGTCAAAATTCAATTGTTAACTCTTACAAACAATATAATGTATATGTTTCTTGTGTTACAACAATATGGCTGATAGATGGACTATGAGCACCAATACAACATTTGTGCTCATCTAGATTCTACATCCCTGAACACTTCTAAGTTTACCGAGATTATTTCCTTTTTGTGCAGATCAAGGATCTTCAAAGTCATCTCTGTCCCATGCACACCTTACAGATCCCTACAGCAGGCTTTCTGGGAAAGCTCCGTGGTTGACAGGTCGGTTGAGCCCCACCGTATTTGGTTCTCCATCTTCGAACAAGAGATTGAGATTACTTAAAATTATCTGAGCCGAGTCTTAGATCTGGGTGAGGACGGAGCCTACCTAACTAAGCTACATCCTCTAACAGTTCGGGGATGCTTTCTAAGGATCAAGTACGTTGGTGATATGAATGCTGGCATGCTAAAGAAGAGCAACATGTGCCCGCAGTGCAAGTATTTGGCAATTGTGATCCTAAAGTGTATAGCCTCTAGGCGTGGAGGATTTGACAAGATGTCTGACCAAATCCAGAATGCATAGATTGCACTGGTACTGAACCACCCGTTCAGTTTCTCTCGCATGCTCTTCTCCTACCTGATCGAGAACATTGAGGCCAAAGGCAAGGAAGGCTTCTTCATGTATCCACGTTTCTTGCAGATGATAATAGACAATAAGCTTACTATGCTGCCTAAGGAGAATGATGATGCAATGATGGTTGAGGTGATGGATGATACTACCTTGGGCAGGATGAAGGTATACCGGGGGAAGCAAGTAAAGCCCCCGGTCAGGAGACTTTTTGGGCATCTAGCAAATAAGGACTATGTGGAGCCTTCTCGCAAGAAATGGCATCACGATGATAGTGATTCAGATGTGGAGCCCATTATGGTTCCTGCTGATGAAGACGATGACAATGATGACGACCTTGATGAGGGTCAAAGTGGTGGAGATGCTGGTCCCAGTCAATCAAGGTCCACATACACATCTACTATATCTCCACCATCTCCACATGGTACTTCTGATGCACCTGGTGGATCTGAGCAGGCGGCTTTCCACCAGGACTTTCTGTTAGATGAGAAGAATAGTCTAATGATGAGCGTCTCGTCAGGCAAGTTGGTAGCCGGGTTGTGGCTACCAAGAATGGGAAAGAGGCGGATGGTGGACACCAAGCTGGGTCTAAAGGTGGTGATACTGATTTCACTTATCCAACATACACACCCGACCAGCCGATCAGCTCAGGGGGAGCCCCTATCTCCAAGGGTTCAAGGAAGAAGAGGATGGCCCAACCCCATGGAAAAAAGAGTAAAAGACAAAGGATCACCCTAATCACTTCTTCCACCACCACAACCACCACCACTAAAAAACACACTATCACTTCTACAGCCACTGATACTCCCACCACCACTCATACACTTACATCCACCTCACCTACAATACCCAACATAACTCCACCACAATCCACTCCCATTCCTCCTCCCATCTTCATTACATCCACCAATAAAACCACCACTCACCATGTCGGAACATCCATTCAATCCCCACTTACACCCGGCTCTACTCTACCTAATGTCGGGTTAGAGGAACCACTGGAAAGTCTAAACCGACTAGTTCTAAAGCTGCCAGCGATAGATAATCTGAGAGCTAATTAAATGAACCAGTTGATGGCGATCAATGCCGCCCAAGCCAAACAGATAGCTTAGCTCACTGAGAAGAATGTTGTTTACAAGAAAGCGTTAGGTCGAGCTCACCATGCACTGAAGAGTCAGAATGATCTGGTGATGGCTTCTGTAAAAAAGATTGAAGGTTTGGAGAAGAAGAGGAAAAGGATTATGATAAATTTGAAGGGGACAAAGGGTGAGCCCCTAAAGATCAAAGGTAATGGTGATGATGATGGAGATGATGATGATGAGACTTCTAATGATGAATCAGAAGAAGAAGATGATGATGAGGAAGTTGGAGGTAGTGCGAAAGAGTGATTCTTAATAGCCTAAGGACTATGATGTTATACCCCTTCAGCAAGTCAAGACTCAGCTCACTATGATTCTTGATTTGCAAGGGATTGTAAGAAAGTCTGTGAGCTATACCCCTATAGAAGAAGAGATCATCCATGATCTAAAAGATGAGCATCTAGCTGATATGTTCAGATTAAATCAAGATGAAATTTTCCAAGATGCTCCGGAAGTTGATGTCTTAAGTGATGAGGAGCTACAGGATATGGATGAAATTGAGATTGAAGATGTCACAGCTGACCACTATCCTGAGTACACTGACCCTGAGGCAATGCTATCCCTAACTTTGGTGAAACTTTAAGCAGTAATACGTTTGATAAGTTGGAGGAGATGGAGAAAGAAAAAGAGAAAGATAAAAGTAAAGCCCAAGCTTCAGATGCAAATGTTGATATTAAGAAAGCTAAATGGGCAGCTTGTTTTGCTGAAATGAAAGCCCAACGCGCACCTCCAAAGCTGAATGCCTACACCAACTTTATAGAGTCAAGAGACATCAGAAAGTGTCAGGCAAGATTATCGCATGGGCATATTTTGAAAACTTGGAAGTCTATGCTATTAAAAGGGAGAAAGGAATTTAGTACTTCAGATATCCACTGAATCTAAAAACTCTTCCTGGTTTTGAGCTCAACCGACTGGCATGCTTAGATCTTTTGTATGCCAATCCAAGAAAGATATTAGGATGGTTTGAGGCAACATTGAAGAAAGAATACCACACCAGATGGGTAAACTTCAAACCTCAACAACCTAAGAGGTTCATTCATAAGTCTGAAGTTGATCCGATATCTGGAAGACCGCAAGTGGTGTTGAAGTGGAGTCCCCCACGCACAATGTCTAAGATTACCTTACGGGAAATGCCTAAGGACATCACTCTACACTTCAAATGGTGGTATTATGATTGGAGGATGGGGGAAGCGGTCATAGTTCTAAACAGAGATGGGAAGATAAAGACTATTAGGGTATTTGACCCAATATGGCTTACTAACTTGTCTACTGATGATGTTTACACTTTATACAAGTGGCTACTATTCTATGACAAACAAGATATTGTACAAGCTCTACAGTTCCAACATGTTATACGACTCTACTTTGCATTCGAGATACACGTAGGAGTCACCAGAGAAGAAAAGTACAAGAAATTTCAAGAGCATGTGAAGAATGTTAGAAAATAGACTAAACGTATTGACTTCAGAGGAAGATCTCCCAAGCTTATGAACAACAGATTGATCCACAACAAAGCCAAAAGCTTGCTGAAGAAGTACTAAAGATCCTAGAAGAAGGTGATGACCGTGAAGTTGAAACAAAGCTCCTAGTGCATTTGCAGTTTGATAAAGTCAGCCTAATTTGGTTTCAATATTAGAGCAATTGCATGCCACGAGAGCAACAACAAAAGAGATATAGAAGAACTTGGAGAAAAGCATGTCAGACAATAGGATAAACTAGGTCCAAGGGGGAGTTTGTTGATACATTATGTTCCTAGTTTATGTTCTTCATGTAAAAGTCTTTCATTTTTTACACATGTGTAATGTAATTATTCAACGAAATATGATATGCGTTTGATGTTTATTTATCTTTGATTATTTTATATTATTATTGTGTTAAGTATAAGTCATATGTATGAACTTCATATATAGGTTTGAGAGTGTTGTACACAATTCTAAGTTAATAATGATTGGAAAATGTGTTCAACTTAGTTGGGTGATTATTCATACTAATGGATCATACTTATGTACCATACGCATGAATGAATCATGCTAATGAACCAGTCGCACGACTGAACCAGGAGACTGGATTAGTCGTATGATTGAAGCATAAAATTGACTAAGTGGCACGACTGAACCTTCAGTCGTGCGTATGACGCAATCGCATGAGTCAGTCGCACGACTGAATCATGCTAATGGTTCAGTCGTACGAGTGGCAGCTGCAAACCTATAAATACCACTTAATTCGTGGAAAAACATAACATTTGGAGAGAGACTTCGAATATACATAAACCCTAGCCGTCCAGAGCGTTCAGAACACCCAATCCAACTTCATAGTTCTTTCTTGATCGATTTCTACTCATTCTTAACTTAACCTTTGTTTCATCGTTAGATCAATCGGTGTATCGTTCTTACTGATTGGATCACCAATCAAATAGGATTCCATACTATTTGATCTGGTCTCACGCAGAATCTGTTAGTACTCCGTACGTACACGGTCCTAACAATCTTCATATTTGAGGGTCACCGTCCATTATACAAATTTATAATTTTATATTTATCATAGGTGATTGTAAGTGTAAGATAAAAATAAGAAGCTAAAGTGAGAGACTTTTAAAAAATAAATAATTTTTTTAAGAAACCCGATGGTGTTTTGTTAATAATAAGGGATAGAGATGGGAAGCTAATGTATGCTTATAATTTTTGAAGTGATAACTGTTTTTTTAATTATAAGAGATAGTGATGTAGAAAGTGATATGAATACGTTTAGACTAATAAAATTTTCTAACAAAGGTTAACAGTCATGAAATCAAATCCTAGAGAGATTATAGTAATCAACTGCAAAAATGAACACAACCCATAATTACTTGCATACAACAAAGGTTCAGTGGGTTTATTATAAGTTTCAGGGGTAATCAACCAATAACGTCATCAAATTGTTGAGCTTAAATGGTATCTCATTCTTCTCTTCCATATAATTAGTTTCATCACAATCTTAACCCATACATTATGTTCCTAGTTTATGTTGTTAACGTAAAAGTTTTTTATTTCTTACACATGTGTAATGTAATTATTTAATGAAATATGATATGCGTTATTTATCTTTGATTATTTCATATTATTATTGTGTTAAGTATAAGTCATATGTATGAACTTCATATATAGGTTTGAGAGTGTTGTACATAATTCTAAGTCAATAATGATTGGGAAATATGTTCAACTTAGTTGGGTGATTATTCATGTTAATGGACCATACTTATGGACCATACGCATGAATAAATCATGCTAATGAACCAGTCGCACGACTAAACCAGGAGACTAGATCAATCGTATGATTGAGGCATAAAATTGACTCAGTCGCACGACTAAACCTTCAGTCGTGCGTATGACTCAATCGCATGAGTCAGTCACATGACTGAATCATGCTAATGGTTCTGTCGTACGAATGGCAACTGCAAACCTATAAATACCACTTAATTAGTGGAAAAACATAACATTTGGAGAGAGACTTCGAATATATATAAACCCTAGCCGTCTAGAGCGTCCAGAACACCCAATCCAACTTCATAGTTCGTTCTTGATCGATTTCTTCTCATTCTT
>BJCM01177304.1:0-11436 GCA_018326385.1 Flaveria bidentis
AATGTAAAACATCTGAAGTTCTTACACTTCAGATGTTGTAGGTTCAGTAGTTATAGAATACTTGAGCTTTTATTGTAAGATGTCCTCAGTTGTTGTGGACATCTTCAGTAGTTTTCAGTTAGTTTCAGTTGTTTGTATAATGTGTTAGATGTCACTATCAGGTGACATCTGCTGACGTCACATTCCTCTATAAAAGGAATGTTGACCTAATTTGTAAACGGCCGAAGCTTATTAATGAATGAATATATTATCTTTTGCAGAAAACTTTCTCTCTCTATAACCGTCACTGTTTGATTGAATATTCACATTATTCTTGCTTAAATTTCATCTAATTCAAGTACTATTCCACTGCAAATCTTAACCTAATTGATCAAACTAGATCTTAGATTTTAACAAAAACAGCCAGGGCAGGGATGGGTAGAAAGGTTCTACCTGTTCTCTCGATCAATGAGGGAGGCAATAAGAAAAGGCCATTCCCCGATCCTAAGGAAAATGTTGCCAAAGGAAAGGGGTACATACAAGGCAAAGGGAAAGAGAAGACTAAAGCAGAACCTCCAAAGCCTAAGCTTAAGAAGCCTAAGGTAACGGAGAACCATCCATGCTTTGAGTGTTGTGAGATAGGACATTGGAAATGGAATTGTCCCACCTATCTCAAAGAGTTGAGAAATAAGAGGGATGTTATACAAAGCATAGGTACAACTTTCATGATTCAGATTGGTTTAAATTTTATTTCTTCAAACACATGGGTATTGGATACCAGACGTGGAACTCATATTTGCAATTTGTTGCAGGGGTTCAAAAGAAATAAGCACTTCAAGAAGGGAGACATAAGTCTTTACATGGGCAACGGAGCAAAAGTTTATGTCGAAGCCCAAGGGAACTATATTTTGAAACTTTTAAATGGTTTGAGAACATTTTGTATGCTCCTAGTTTGACTAGGGACATAATTTATGTTTCCACTTTAAAATAATGTGGATATGATTTAAAGTTTGTAAACAATGGTATTTTTGTTTGTATAGATGATGTATTTTATTTCAAGGCTATGCCTTTTAATGTTATCTATGAATTGGTTCATGATGATTCATCCTATAATAACACATTATACCAATCAAGCATGATAAGTCGGCCGGATCGATAAACATCCGAGCATGTTCTTGACAGAAGGATAAACAACAGCACAAACCAAAAGTCAAACAATAATACCAACTATAATTGAATGGTTTCATTGATAAAACCTAACGATTACAAGCTCGTTACAACATAAGAGTCAAGACTCTTGGCAAGGGGAAGATCGAGCATTATCTCCCCTCTCATTTGGCAGCCCTAGGCTCCGGGCAGTCTTCCTCTCAATCCTTAATCTCTCTACATATTGAAACTGGTATATATAGGCCTCGGCCCATATTAGATGCGACTGGCCCATTCGTGCGATTGGACCATCCGTATGGTTCAATCGTACGACCAGACCATGGGTATTGTTCAATCGTACGACTGGACCATACTTATGGTTCAGTCTTACGAATGTCCCAATCGCATCTCTCAGTCGCACAACTAGTCTATTAGCATGGCTCAGTCATACGACTGAGTCTCATTCTCATATGCTCCTGCGAATGACCTAGTTTCTTGTGTTTACAACATATCAGGTGTATTACATTAAGCCTAGACTATTCGAGAAGCGACGGACACACTATATATGACTATATATGCTCTAACAAATCACCAAGAAACTTAAAATGGGTTTAAGTGATTCATATCTTTGACATTGTTGTCTTGGTCACATAAACAAGAATCGGATTCAAACACACCAAAAGAATGGTCTTTTGAAAACAAATGAAAGTGGTTCATTTGATAAGTGTGAATCTTGTTTACAAGGTAAAATGACCACGTCGCCCTTTATTGGTACTAACAAGAGGGCAAAAGACTTATTGGGAATCATACATTAGGAAGTATGTGGCCCTTTTAAGACAATGACAAGAAATGGTGAAAGATACTTCATTAACTTTACCGACGATTATAGTCACTATGGTTATGTGTACTTGATGACACATAAACATGAAGCTTTTGAAATGTTCAAAATCTTCAAGAATGAAGTAGAAAATCAACTTAATAGAACTATAAAAGTTCTTCATTCAGATAGAGGAGGTGAATACCTAATTGAGGCTTTTTAGGATCATCTTAGAAGTTGTGGGATCGTCTCACAACTTACTCCACCTGGAACACCATAACATAATGGTGTGTCAGAAAGGAGAAACCAAACCCTATTGGATATGTTTCGATCTATGATGGCTATAAGCTCATTACCTCTATCATTTTGGGGATTTGCACTGCTCTCCATGGCTCGTATTTTGAATATGGCCCCGACCAAGAAAGTGGATACGACACCTTTTGAAAAATGCCATGGAAGAGTTCCATCGCTATCATATTTAAAAGTCTGGGGTTGTGAAGCTTATGTCAAGCTAAATGCCTAAAACAAGTTGCAAAGTCGATCCACTTAGTGTATATTTGTTGGATATCCTAAAGACTGTATAGGATACTACTTTGATCCAACAGAGCAAAAAGTATATATTGCTCAAAATGCAAAGTTCTTGGAAGCTAAGTTCCTTATGGAAGGAATGACGTATAGAACGTTGGAATTTGATAAGGATCAAGATCCACAAACCGATACATGTTTGGTTGACACTAGCTATCAACAAGAGGTTGTTGATGATGATCAAACGGTTGATCAATACACACAAAATGTTTGCAGATCTGGTAGAGTTAGCATTGCACATGAAAGATATGGATTTTTCATGAATGGATGTTATATGTTTGACACCAATGAGGCAACTACATACCATGATGCAATGTCCAATTCAGATTGTGACAAATGGTTGGAAGCCATGAACGTTGAGATGCAATCAATGTATGACAACCAAGTTTGGGAATTGGTTGACCCTCCACTTAACTCTAAACCGGTTGGATGAAAGTGGGTTTTCAAGAAGAAAATAGATATGCTTGGAAACTTGGATACTTATAAAGCAAGACTTGTAGCAAAAGGTTTCACTCAAACTCAAGGGGTTGATTATGATGAAACCTTCTTGCTTACGGCAATGCTAAAGTCAATTAGGAAATTATTTGCCATAGCTGCATATTATGACTATGAGATTTGGCAAATGGATGTCAAAACTGCTTTTCTTAATGGACATCTCGAAGAGACTATCCATATGGTTTAGCCTGATGGTTTTGTGGATCCACAACATCCTATTAAAGTATGCAAGTTAAAGAGATCAATCTATGGATTGAAACAAACATCGAGGAGTTGGAATCAATGTTTTGATGAAGAGATCAAGAAATCTAGTTTCATCAAGAACGGTAACGAGGCTTGTGTGTATAAGGAGGCTAGTGGGAGCATAATTACATTCCTATTATTGTAAGTTGATGACATACTACTTTTTGGAAATGATATTCTAACCATGGAAGGTGTTAAAGCCTGGCTTGGAAGTTATTTTTCCATAAAAGATCTTGGTGAAGCCACCTATATTTTAGGAATAAAGATCTATAGGGACAAATCAAGGCGGTTGATAGGTCTAAACCAAAGTGCATATATTGATAAAGTCCTGAAAAGGTTCAAGATGGAAAACTCTAAGAAAGTTATGGTACCTATTCAAAGAGGGACAATATTGAGTACATCTCAATGTCCAAGCTCAAAGGATGAGCAAGATCGAATGAAGGACATTCCATATGCGTCTGCTGTAGGATCCATCATGTATGCGATGATATGCACTAGACCGGATGTGTCATGCGCATTAAGCATGACAAACAGATATCAGCAGAATCCAGGTAATAGCCATTGGATGGCTGTTAAAGGTATATTGAAATACCTTAGGAGGACTAGGATATGTTTCTAATATATGGGTCTAGTGAAGAGAAACTCGTTGTAAAGGGTTACACGGATGCGAGCTTCCAAATTGATTGATATGATTCTCGATCACAATCTGGTATGTTTTCATTATGAATGGAGGAACAGTGTCGTGGAAGAGTTCAAAACAAGACGTGGTAGCATTGTCCACTACAGAATCGGAATACATAGCCGCCTTATTAGCAGCTCGGGAAGCTGCATGGATTAAAAAAATTATCGCTGATCTAAGGGTGGTCGTTACCATTCAAGACCCCCTAGAAATCTTTTGTGATAACGAGGGTGAGATTGCACAAATCAAGGAACCCCGTGCATATCAAAAGACTACACATTGAGCAGTGATTCAACTACATAGGGGATGAAGTTAAAAAGGAAAGATATGTATTTGTAAAGTTCACACCGATCAAAACATTGGGGATCCACTCGCGAAGCTCCTTGAAAGGTCAAAGCATGAAAATCATACTTGTGCCTTAGGAGTTTGATATTCTAGTGATTGGAATTCATCTGTTTAGTATTAAAAGTATGGAACAAATGTAATATTTAACTTTTTTAAATATTTATGATATTTTGAGTTATGTTCCTTTTAGCATGTATATATATCCATGAATATGTTTATTATTCTAAATGTTCGTAGTCGGTCATGCTTGTGGGAACAAATATGAACGTAAGACTATTATGAACATGGATTGGTGGATATTCATATGGCATGAATATAGAGCAATTGGTTGCTACCAAAGTTCATAGATATTTGTGGGATACAAATACTGGACTGACCCGCATCTCAAATTTTACTACATGGAATCTTCTAGATTGATCATAAGTAAATTTGAGTAAAGGCAAATATCATTTTGGTATCCTCCGACCTGAGATACATATTGGGTTTTGATATTCACCAAATGTTATACCTTGAGATAGTTCTTCACTGCTTTTAAATAATGGACAATAGATAAGGCTATGTTCAGGTGTGACAAAAGGTGATTGTGAGAAACGTATGTAGTCAAGATGGAATTTGTTCCTCTTATTCGTTGAGAGCAAGATGTGTTAGGCCTGATTAAGTTAAATCAACAAGGAATGATCATTGTGTGTCTTTGGATTTAACATGACCTCTGTAACAAAAGGATAAATGATTAATTCAGCTAAATCATTTCAAGTTGGATACTTGAAGGGGATGATGTTATTGAATGACTTTTAGTCATGCGTATTAAGGGTAGTACACCGTTGTTAGGCGGTATTTACTGCTTGCATCAATCTTCTATGAATCTTGCGCAAGTGGGAGATTGTTGGATATTATGCCCAAGACACATAGAACATTGATGTGGTTAGTACGTTATGATCCAAGTCGGGTCATACCCAATAACAAGTTTAGCAAACACTAATATTTATTTAATTGATAATATGATCATGCAATTAAGTAACTACACCAATTTAGAAAATGGATTTCCTAAATAAATTTGATGTGTGATAGAACAACTTATAAGGATATTTTATTCATGGACATTATTTGTAATGTTATTTAAGTTGGTTAAAAAAATTAATAGTGTGTATATGTTATATAATTAAAATATTAATTATATAACTAATAATATAACTAGTTAACAATTAAGTGGGTGTTTAAAATGTGGGGGAACCCATTTTAAACCAATATTTCGGCCACCCCTTTAGGGGTATCTTTGGTCTTTTTTTGCCTCGAAATAACACACCACAAGAACTAGTCACACACTCCAACTTTCCTCTCTTTCTCATACATGCAAGAACCATCTTTTTCTCTCATCTTTGAAGAAAAACAAGGCTGAAAAAATGGTTTTCTGCAGCCACATTCTTGCACTTTTGGTGTCAAAATCCTAGCAACAAGGTGTTTTGCTTGATGCTTGTGGGTATACAAGCTTGAGGACATCTTCTTTGGTGTTTAGGTCCTTCAAGACTTCATCCTTTTCTTCACATCTTACGGTTTTGGGCAACCTTTGGAAGGTAGTTCATCTAACGTTTTTGGGCAGCCTTTGGAAGGTAGTTCATCTAACGTTTTAGCAGCCTTTGGAAGGTAGTTCCATGGTTCCTTTTGATTGTTATATTTTGCTTGTTTGCTAGTTCTTTCACATATAAATGATCCTTACAATCTTGGGTTTGTTGTTGACATATAATGTGCCTTAATTTTCAGTTTACAAAACATTATATTAAGGTTTGCTTCTGCTGCGTTTTCCTTGTTTAAATGGTTAAACAACTATGTTTTTGGTCCAACAAACCCAACAAGTCGGTTCGATATGGAGCATGCTTGGCAACTGAGACTCCACATGCTACAAACTACAATGTGGCACCTGACGAAAATGGTGATCTGGTAGATGTCACCATGTACTGAGGAATGATCGGTTCCCTCATGTACCTCACTGCCTCATAACCAGATATCATGTTTGCGACGTGTCTCTACTCCAGATATAAGGTAGAACCAAAAGTCAACCACCTCATAGGCGTCAAAAGGATATTTCATTATCTGAAGGGTACTCCAATAGTTTGGTTGTGGTATCCTCATGATGATAACTTTGAACTTATAGTGTATAGAGATTCGGATTATGGTGGCTGCAAAATGAACTACAATTCAACATCAGCAAGTTTTCAATTCTTTGGGAGAAGAGTAGTCACTTGGCAGTGTAAGAAGCAGACATCGGTTGCACTGTCATCTTGTGAAGTTGAATACGTTGCTGCTGCAAGCTGTTGTTCACAAATCATCTGGATTCAACAACAAATGCAGGACTACGGTTTGTAATTTCTAACACTCCTATTTTTGTTGATAATTGTGCTGCTATAGTCGTAACTAAAAATCCTGTCCAACATCCTAAGACCAAACACATCGGAATTAAATATTACTTTATACGTGATTGTTTTGAAAAGAATTTAATTGATGTAGTTAAAATTAATACGGACTTTCAACACCCTGACCTCTACACCAAACCTTTTGATAAACAAAGATTTTTATATCTGTTAGAGGTCAACGGGGTGAAAAAGAAATGTGAAGCGATTCCAGAAGATGACAGTCCATAGTCCGACGAGTAGAGTTAATTTTGTATTTTATTTTATTTTATTTTAGTTTATTTTTTTCTCCTCCTATGAAAATTCTAAATGCAAAAACATTTTCGGTTTTAGAATTTTAGGGAGGAGAATAGATTTGATAAAATTTACTTAAAAAATAAAAATAAAAATAAAAATAAAAATAAAAAAACAAGGGAGGAGGAAAGCTTTGCCAAAAGGAAAGAAATCAAATCTGTGATACTCATTCAACGAATTTGGAAAATGATAGTACGTAGGTCACACATTAATTAGGGACTTTAAAAGGTTTAACTACTAATGATGCAAAATTCAAAGTTAAGTCTGAATAGTCATAGCAAATTAAAGGAAAAATGATAGGTAAACTAGTACGCTACTATGGTAACATACAAAAAGTAGACCTAGAGGTAGTTAGCGCATTAGATGATGTGTCGGTTGATTCAACACAATAGATAAGTAGACCTCAATGGTGATTTTAAGCTTAAACTAAGATGTTCAACGAAGTTCTAATAAGGGGTGACGAGCAAAATAAACGTCACAATGTGTGCGGAAGACCATAAAATATGAGCAAAGCACATGAAAAAATGCATAAAGAAATCAAGCTAATGACCTATGTTGTTGGTGCGATATGTGCAAAAAGAAATTAATTGCTCAAACAAGAAGATAGATTGTGTGCCTCTCTGCTGTGCGGTGGCACTGACCTGAGGATAAGCATAACCTAAATATTCTAGAATTCATTGTTGTTTGCGCCTCTCTGTTTTGTGGTGGCACTGACCTAAGGTTTAGCATCTCTTTGAAAGCTCTTAGAATAGTTTCTTCTTGTAATACACCCGTAGACCGCTCAAAAATCTCCGAGGAACGTTGATTACCATATAAGTGTGGGATCCATACATGCTTATTGAACTAATTAAACCTTAAATCATCACCAATAAGTGTCAAAAATCTATGTATGGATTTAAGAGGACAAGTATACTAACAATCATCATGAATTGCAACTCTTGAAAGTCAAAATCATTTTGTGCATCTTGTGGCTCTAGTATGATTTCCTAAAATTGTTGTTGTCTATTAGTGAAAACAAGGATCAAGCATCAAAATTGTTTATTACAGTGTCCCAAGTGAGTCTGATATGCCTATATGATTCCAAAATGAATCATACCAGATATGATTAACTGGAATTGAAGTTGTGTTGTCCAGGAAGTTAAATCAATTAGAATTCTTCTAATAGGTTGTATTTAATCTCTAATCAAAAATACAAAAATATGTCTTGTTATTTTTCTTAATTTCAAAGTTTTTCTGTTTAATTTTAGTAAAGTATAATGTAAGAGTCAGACTCAACAACTCGTCGTAGTCTGTGAATCACTCACTCGAAAGGGTTACGTCTGAGGTGACCAAAACATTCAAAATAAAATGAGTCACCTCTGAGGTGACAAATTCATTTTAAGTAAAAGGATCACGTATGAGGTGATCAACAGTGTTTTCAAAGTAAAAAGAGTCAAGTTTGAGATAATCATCACTGAAAATGTTTTATTGATTGTTAAAAGGATAAGTTTTCTGAAAGTGCACAAGGTCAAATGAACAAGTTAGAGTCATCTGCACGACTGGACGATAAGTATGGTCCAATCATGCGAATGAAGCAATGAGATTGAACCATTCACACGATTGGATCACAAGTAGAAGACAATCGCACGAATGGTGGTGACTGACTGACAGAGTCAGTTATCCGACTGAACCCCAGTCAGACGAATGAAGCTGAGCAAATAAGTCAGTCGCACAACTGAAACCTTGTCGCACAACTTACTGTGACCGATTGAGCTTGTCGCATGACTGACTGTGACCGATTGAGCAAGTCGCACCACTGAGCCCCAGTCACACGAATCAAGAGTGTGAATAGGTTCAGTCACACGATTGAAGGAAACCCTTGTATTAATAGAGGGGGAGTCGGTCGCACATATTCATCACCCCCAAATCACCCCTAAAGCGCACGAAAGCAATACCACTCTGCCCAAATTTCATATCAGTGATTTAGCACACTATTTGTGATACTTACTGATTCCGCATCGTTTCTACAGGTAATGCGGGACTAGACTCGATCAAAATGCACAGATTAAGCAAGCCCTAAATGTTCAAATCGGTTCAAAATTAATACCGATACACAACCTTTAAATAAACCACTAATTTGTACTTAAATGTCAAATTATTTAGTACTACGTGTTATGTTGATGTATTGCGAGTCGAATGAGACTAACCTGAATGTTTAACATCAAGTATTGATCAAAAATTGATTCTACAGTACGGAACAGAGACGTTTTGCGAATGGACACACTGATGAACTCAATCGCATGATTGAATTGGGCGAATGACTCAATTGCACGAATGAACCATGCGTATGAACTCAGTCGCACGACTGATTCAACTGTATAGAACAGCATACGACTCAGTTGAGTCGCAGGTTCATTCGCACGACTAATCTCATTCGCACGACTAAGACTCAGTAGGATTGTCCATTTGCACAATAGAACATAATGATTCAAGTTTAGTACAATTCAAGTGTCATTCACTTACACAAACTATAACGTTTATTTATCTTGTGTAACAAAAACATGACGAGTCGATGGACTATGAGAACAAAGCATAACCTTTGTGCTCATTTGGATGTCACCTCACGGAATGTCGCTGATTTTGCTGGGATCACCGCCTTCCTACGGTGATCGAGGATCTTTAAGGCGATATCTACTCCGTGCACACCTTATAAATCGATTCAGCAGGCGTTCAGGGAAAGTGCCATTGTCGACAGGTCTGATGAACCACATCGGATCAGGAGTACCATATTTGGAGAGGACATAGAGATCAGTGAGGAAGACCTAAGAAGGGTGTTGGAGTTGGGAGATGACAGTGACTACCCTATCAGACTGCATCCATTGACTGTCCGAGGTTGCTTTCTCCGGGCTAAGTACTCGGGGGACATAAACGCAGGTGTGCTCAACAAGAGCAACATGTGCCCCCAATTCAAGTACTTAGCCCATGTGCTGCTGAAATGTATTGCCTCAAGGAAGGGAGGATTTGATGAGCTGTCTCATCAAATCCAGAATGCCTATATGGCTCTTGTACTGAATCATCCTTTCAGCTTATTAAGGATGATCTTCAACTACTAGATCGAGAACCTAGAAGCCAAGGGCAAGGAGGGCTTCTGCATGTACCTTCGGTTCCTCCAGATGACTATCGACCAAAAGCTGCCCTCGCTAGCCAAAGAGAGTGATGATGCAGTGACACTAGAGGTCATGGAAGACACTACACTTTGGAGGATGAAAGTTACCGGGGAAAGCAGTTGAAGCCCCCGGTAAGGAGGTTGTTTGGGCATCTAGCCCAGGATGACTACGTGGCATCGACAAGGAGGAAGTGGCGCCACGTCGATAGTGACACGGATGTTGAGCAGATTGCTCTATCCTCCGATGACTCCGATGGTGATGACCACGATGCTGATCAGGGAGGTGAGGATCAGGGTGGACCCGAGCGTGCTCCCATTCACCCTGATTTCCAGATGGAGGAGGAGGTGGAGTCTGATGAAGAGCCTCTTGTGCAAACGGTGGGTAGCCGGGTCGTAGACACACAGAGAGGTCTTAGGGCGGTTGGTGGATGCCACGGGGAGTCCAGGGATGCTGCTGTTATTGATACAGATCCATCATATACCCCGGAGCCGCCCAGCAGATAAGGGGGAGCCACTATGTCTAAGGGCTTATGGAGGAATAGAATGGCTCACCCCTATGGAAAAAAGGGGAAGAGGCAAAGATTTACACTGACCTCTACTTCTGCCATAGCCACCACCACCACATCCCCCATATCCACCACAACTACCACCACCACTACCATGCCACCTATCATTACCACACTCCCATCCACCACCACTACAGCCTACCCTTCACCACCACTCATACACCACCACCCATATTCACCACAACAACCACTACCACCACCAGCCACCAATCCAGGCCATCATCCCACACCACATTCACCACAAGACCCACTCTACCCCCCATTGGGGAAGAGGAATAGCTAGCTGCACTTAATCGTATGGTGTTGAAGCTGTTAGCTACTGATAAAGAGAAGGATACTCAACTATGTCAACTTGTGGAACTAAACTCTACCCAAGCACAACAGATCTCATAGCAAGCTCAACAAATTGCACAACTCTAGGAGCAAAACGACTAATCAGCAAAGAGAATAAAGGAGTTGGAGGCATCTAACAAGACTATCATGCTCAACTCAAGGGAACGAAAGATGAGCCACTAAAGATAAGAGAGGGTGATGATGAAGAATATGAGGATGATGATGATAGTGATGATGATGAGACGAGTGAAGATGAAGGGATAAGGGGAAGGCAAGATGATGATAATGATGAAGAAGGAGATGCAGCTGCATCCGCCTCAGCTCAAGGTCAAGAAAGAAGGAGATAGAGAAATCAAGACCAAGGAGCATCATCTTCTGCCCTATCTGCCAAGAAGACTGCCATA
>BJCM01177304.1:11456-21781 GCA_018326385.1 Flaveria bidentis
CTGCCATACAAGACAAAAGTAATGCTTAGAAGTTTATGTATTTGTGAGAACTTTGTACTTGAATCTTGTATTAATATTATGTAATTAATGTTTATATATCTTTATCAAATGTTTGAATGTCTTGATTGATTACTAACAATTGATTTGTTACATGTTTAAATCAAGCAGATCAAACATCTCAGCAAGATGAATACGATGTTGCCCTCCTTCAGCAAATTAAGTCTCAACTCACGATGATTCTTGATTTGCAAGGGATTGTCCGACGGTCAGTGAGCTATACTCCCAAAGAAGGAGAAATCATTCATGACTTGACTGACGAGCAACATGCTGAGATGTTCAGGCAAAAAACGGACGAGATTGTTAAGGATACTCCAACTTTTGACGTAACAAGTGATGATGAGCTCAACCACATAGATGAAATTGAGATAGAGGTTGTCTCTTGTGACCACTATCCAGAGTACACTGACCGAGAATGAAATATAGTCCCTAACTTGGGTGATACTCTCGGCAGTGATACATTTGATAAGCTGGATCAGATGGAGAAAGAGACAGAGAAGAATGAGAGTCAAGCCCAAGCCTCAGACACTGATGTTGACTTCATAATGGCTGAATGAGCAGCCTGTTTTCCTGAGATCCGAGCCATTCGTACTACACAAAAGCCCAATGTCTACACCAAGCTATAAATATTCAAGATACACCTAAAGGTGTCAGGCAAGATCATTGCATGGGCATATTTTGAGGATCTAAATATGTATGCAGTTTAGAGAGAAAAGGGCATAGAGTACTTTAGATTCCCACACGATCTAAAGACGCTCCCGGGTTTTCAGCTCAACCAGCTGGCACGCCTAAAGTTGTTGTATGCTGATCCGAGAAAAATGTCAGGCTGGTTTGAAGCTGCATCAAGGAAATAATACCACACCAGGTGGATAAACATCAGACCTCAACAACCGAAGAGGTACATCAAAAGGTCTGAAGTTAATCCATTATTGGAAATCCTAAGGTAGTGCTGAAGTGGAGTCTTCCACATACAATGTCCAAAATCCCTCTAAGGGAAATGTCACAGGACTTCACTCCACACTTCAATTGGTGGTATTACGATTGAAGAACAGGTGAAGCAGTCATCGTCTTACAAAAGGAGAGCCAAATGGATACTATTTGGGTGTTTGACCCGATGTGGCTGACTAACTTGTCTGTTGACGATGTATATACTTTATACAAGTGGCCACTATTCTATGATTCGCAAGACATTGTACAAGTCCTCTAGTTTCAAAATGTTATACGACTCTATTTCGTATTTGAGATAAATGCCGGACTTACAAGAGAGGAAAAGTACAAGAAATTCGAAGAGCTGATGAAGAATGTTAGACAATGATGTAAACTAGGTCCAAGGGGGAGTTTGTTGATACATGTGTACATAGTTTAGGAGCTTATTGTAAAATGTCTATCATGTCTTACATATATGTAATTGAATGGGTATGAATGAAATACAAAGTGTGGTTGATGCTTATAATGTTTTATATTTCATTGTTTATTGTGTGATAACTTATAGTGAACTATATATATAGGTTTGTGGTTGTTATACAAATTCTTAGTCAATAAAGATTGAGAAGCATGTTCAAAAACATCTAAAAGATAATTGACACAACCCAACCAGGCACATCTCACACCCGTACCGAACTCAACCCCAAATAAACATTTTCCTCGACCTGTAGAAGGGAGATCAGGCTATAGTTGTGGAAGAAGATGACATATTTCTTCTAATTGTCCTTATTATAAGACTCCCAAAAATAAAATTGAACTTTATGATACAAAACCATGTTTTTCCAAAATGGCTGAAACATCTAAAAGAGAATTGACACAACCCAACCAGGCACATCTCACACCCGTACCCAGCACAACCCAACCATGCTAATAGACCATACGCATGAATACTTCATGCTAATGGACCAGTCGCACGACTGAACAAGGAGACTGAATCAGTCGCACGATTGAGACATAAGATTGGCTCTATCGCACAACTGAACCTTGAGTCGTGCGGATGGATCAATCGCATGATTCAGTCGTACGATTGAAAGACCCTAACCTATAAATACCACCTAATTCGTGGAAAACATAACAATTCTAGTACCTATGCATCGTACCCTAGCCATCCAGAGACTTAAGAAAACCTATTCTAAGTTCATAGATCGTAGTTGATCATTCTCTAATCATTCTTAACGTTTCATTAATCGTTAGATTGATCTAAACTGTGTTCTCCCTGATTGGATCGCCAATCAAATAGGATTCCTCACTATTTGAGTTGGTATATGCGTAGAATCAGT
The DNA here is from genome assembly GCA_018326385.1 of Flaveria bidentis. Lineage (NCBI taxonomy): Eukaryota > Viridiplantae > Streptophyta > Magnoliopsida > Asterales > Asteraceae > Flaveria > Flaveria bidentis. The sequence goes on from BJCM01177304.1 coordinate 13,778, forward strand.
TAATACTCCATACGAAAACGGTCCTAACAATCTTGAAGTTAACAGAGGAAGATATGAGAATGAAGTCCAAGTCGAAGAAAGGATCCTAGGTTTAGAATCCTTCACTTTACAACTCAGTTCCCACTCCAACTTTTTCAAGAGCACCACTACAAGAAACATTCTTGTCTAGTTCCGCAGCTTCTTCACAAACCACTTCTTCCACCAAAAATGTCAGGGCATCTACTACCCAATATGTAGTTCCTCAAACCAGTACTACGAAATTGAAGCCCGAGAATCTCGGTAATATCACAGTGGAAGTGGGTAAGGAGTATCTGGATCTTCTAATAGCAGTGGTATAATCCTATGATGGTTTAGTTGCCGGGAAGATTGCAAATTGTCATCTTGCTGATGAGGATTATAAGCAAGTTGACGAATATGAGATAGAAAGGATGGACATAATGTGGGACTTGGCGAGTGCTGTCAGAAGGGCAAAGAAGTATGTCAAGAAGATGGGGCAGAATCTAGTAGCCACGAAAGATACGACTTTTGGTTTTCACAAAGCCAAAGTCACCTGCTTCAACTGTGGTGAAAATGGGCATTTTAAATGTTAATGTGTAAAGCGCAAGAAAACAGATAATGGAAATTCATTTCTGACCTTCAACCGTCAAGACAAGGACACATTTGGAACCACATATTCAAGCAACGAGACAAAGGCCTTGACTACTCAAGGCGATGAAGGGTAGGACTGGTCCTTCTGATTTGTGTCTCCGGGTGAATCAAACATTACTTGTGTTGAGACATTGGATGATGGATCTGCTAGTGAAGGTGAAATCACAACTGAGCATGCGATGTCAGATACAGAAAAAACTTTGAACATGGTAAATCACTTGGTTGAGGAAGAACTCAGAGCAACAAGTTCAGAATCTCGAGCCACCGAAGGGTCTAATTTTGCTTTGACGGCTAATACAACTGATTCATCATAGGTAAGTTTTACCAACAAATTATTTGAAAAACATGCTTGTTCTAAATGTGAAAATTTACGGATACCATAGATCTGAAATTTGCGAGGTTATTAGAAGACAATGATAACTTAGTAAATGGTTTTCAATTCTACACTGAGGCAAACCGTATATTAAAACAAAATGAGTGCAGTTTTAAAAGAAAAGATGGAACTTTTGGAGAAACAACTAATAGAAACCGAGGTTGTTGTTCTAAATCAATTAAATGATATAAAGTTTTATTTAAACTCTTTAGAAGAAACCAAAAAATGGTGTCCACTCGTTTGGTTGGTGATCCTGATTCCACGGGTAAACCGGTGAACTCTATCACTAAACACAAATAGTCTACTTTGAAATCAAAAGGAAAGATGCCTATAGAAAGTTTGGATGAAAATTTTGAAAAGGTTAATGTAAGGTCAGGTTCACACATGTCTTCTTCTAAACCCAAAATGACTAAACCAGTTAACCAAACACATGCTACACATCAAAGTCCAAATAAAAGGAAAGGTAAAGATGTTCAAAACCTTAAAACAATTAATTTTGTTAAAGTGGCTGAAACATCAAAAAGAGAATTGACACAACCCAACTAGGCACATCTCACACCCGTACCCAACTCAACCCCAAATAAACATTTTCCTCAACCTATAGAAGGGAGATCAGGCTACAGTTATGGAAGAAGATGACATATTACTTCTAATTGTCCTTATTATGAGACTACCAAAAAGAAAATGGAACTTTATGACACAAAACCAAGTTTTTCTAAAAGGATATCTATTACTCCATCTAAGAGTATTAGTGAACCTAAAGTTCAAACTATAAGCTAGTCGTCTGTTTATCACAAACAGGCCTTACACAAAACTGGTTTATGGAAAGAAAAATTAAGTAATTGTTGGGTTTTGTAACATGTAAAACAAAGCTAGTTTAACCATTTAAACTATAAAAACGCAATGGAAAATAGGTTTTAACATGGTGTTTATAATTAGAAATTTTCACCATTTGAAAGCTCAAACAAAACCCAAGTAAGAGAATCACATATATATGTGAAATAGTATGCTATCATAACCAAAACAACAACCATAGGGTGTACAAAGAAAACAACCTTTGTTGCACAAGTTATTAAAGGTGGAAGAGATGAAGAAGACGATGTTCTTGAATATCCAGCCCCCAAGAGTGAGAGACTCAAGTTGTGATACCCACAAGCTCTTCCAAACACCAAGCTTCTTAGGAGAGCAAAACCAAAGAACTCTCTTCCTTGGCTCCTCAAGAATCCAAAATTTCAGCCTTTTCCACCCTTGAATCCAAAAATTTCAGCCCTTTGGGGAGATTTCTTTGCTTGAGTGTGTGTTAAAGAAAATGTGTGAAATGATGGAAGAGTAAAAAGGGAGTTAAAGTCTTTCTTGGTCCAAGACACAAAAGAGATTTCCCATACCCACTTGGGCGGCCGATTCCTACTTGAAAATGGGTTTCCCCCATTTTTAACATTTTATAAAAATGTTACACTCTTAACCCGTTACTTTATAAATTAAAACCTATTTTAATTTTATAACATTAACACTTTTATTTGTCATTATTTAACTCACTTAAATAATGTAACAAATAATTTCTCATGAACAAATTATCCATATAATGTTGTTCTATTACAAAAACAACATTTTAGAAAACTCATTTTCTAAATTGGTGTCAATATTTATTTTTATAATCTTATAAACAAATAGTTATTTATCGGTGTTTGTATAGGTTGCTATTGGGTATGACCCGACTTGGATCATAACGTACTAACCACATCAATCTTGTATGTGACTTGGGCATATAAGATCCAAGAATCTCCCACTTGCACAAGATTCATAATGCAAGCAGTAAATACCGCCTAACAACGGTTTACTACCCTTAATACGTATGACTAAGTGCCACTCAATAACATCCTCCTCTTCAACTACCATACTAGAAATGTTTTAGGTGAATCAATCATCTTTCCGTTTGTCAGAAATGTCATGTTAAATCTCAAAGACACAGAGTGATCATTCTCCATTGATTTAACTTTATCAAGCCTTAGACATCTTACTCTAAACGAATAAGAGGGACAAATCCTATCTTGACTACATACGTCTCTAACAATTACCTTATATCATACCTGTACTCAGACTTATGTACAGTCATGTTTCAGAACAGCAAAGAACTAAGTCAAAGTATAATATTTGGTAAATATCAAGACCCAATATGTATCTCAGGTCAGAGGATACCAAATGATGTTTGCCTTTACTCAAAATTACTTAGGATCAATCAAGAAGATTCCATGTAGTAATGTTTGAGATGCAGGTCAGTCCAATATTTGCATCCAACAAATGTCTATGAACTTTGGCAGCAACCTTTTGCTCTATATTCATCCATATGAATATCTACCAATCCAAGTTCATAATAGTTTTACCCTCATACTTGTTCCCACAAGTATGAACAAGTACTGACGTTCTGAGTAAATAATTTATTCATGGATTTTAAACATGCAAAACAGGAATATTAGTTGAATCATTATAATCAAAAAATTCATTCAAGTAATAAAGGCTTACAATATCTCAATACAGAAATTAAAGATCATATCCAGTCACTAGAATATTGAAGTCCCATGGCACAAGTATGACTTTCATACTTTGCCTTTTCAATAAGCTACGTGAGTGGATCCGCAATGTTTTAATCCGTGTGAAATTTGCGAATACATATCTTTCCCTTTTCAACTTTATCCCTTATGTAGTTGAATCTTCGTTCAATGTGCCTAGTCTTTTGATGTGCACGGGGTTCCTTGATTTGAGCAATAGCACCCTCGTTATCACAAAGAAAATCTAGGGGGTTCTAAATGGAAGGGACCACCCCTAGATCGGCAATGAACTTCTTTAACCATTCAACTTCCTGAGCTGCTAATGAAGCGGCGATGTATTCAGACTCTTTACTTGATAACGCCACCACATCTTGCTTCGAGCTCTTCCCATAGATTGCTCCTCCATTCAAGATGAAAATGTACCCCGATTGTGATCGTGAATCATCCCAATCAGTTTGGAAACTCGCATCCGTGTAACCCTTTATTACGAGTTCCTCCTCACCAGATCCATTGATTAGGAACATATCTTTAGTCCTCCTTAGGTACTTAAGTATGTTCTTAACAACCATCCAATGACTGTTTCCAGGATTTTGTTGGTATCAGCTTGTCATGCACAAAGCGCATGACACGTCCGGTCTAGTGCATATCATTGCATACATGATCTATCCTATAGTAGACGCATACGGGATTCCCTTTATTTTGTCTTGCTCATCCTTTGAGCTTGGAGATTGAGTCTTACTCAATATTGTTCGTCTTTGAATAGGTACAGTACCTTTCTTAGAGTTTTCCATCTTCAACCTTTTCAAAATCTTATCAATGTATGCCCTTTGATTCAAACCTATCAACCTCCTTGATCTATCCCTATAGATCTTTATTCCTAAAATATAGGTGGCTTCACCTAGATCCTTAATGGAGAAACAACTTTCAAGCAATGCTTTTACACCCTCCATGGTTGGAATGTCATTCCTAAATAGTAGGATGTCATCGACATACAATACTAAGAAAAGTGGTGATGCTCCCAATAGCCTTCTTATATACACATGCTTGATCAACATTTTTGATGAATCCAAATTTGATTATCTTTTCATCAAAACGGTGATTCCAACTCCTTGACGCTTTCTTCAATACTAGGAAAGTGGTGATTTCATTAACTTGTATACTTTGTTAGGATGTTTTGAGTAGACAAAACCTTTAGGCTGAACCATATAGACATCTTCGTCAAGATATCCATTTAAAAAAGCGGTTTTGATATCCATTCGCCGAATCTCATAATCGTAATAAGCAGCTACGGCAAATAATTTCCTAAGAGACTTTAGCATTACAACCGGTGAAAAAGTCTCATAATAATCAACCCTTGAGTTTGAGTGAAACCTTTTGCTACAAGTCTAGATTTATAAGTATCCAAGTTTCCATACATATCGGTTTTCTTCTTGAAAACCCACTTACTTCCAACTATCTTGGAGTTAAGAGGTGGTTCAACCAAGTCGCACACTTGGTTGTCATACATGGATTGCATCTCAATGTTCATGGCTGTGGCGTTCCAGGTGGAGATAGTTGTGAGATAATACCACAACTTCTAAGATGTTCTCTGAAAGCATCACTTAGGTATTCACCTCCGCTATCGGTGTGGAGAATTTTTTTTCTTGTTAAGTTGATTTTCTACTTCATTTTGGAAGATTTTGAACATTTCAAAAGCTTCATCTTTGTGACTTAACAAGTACACATAACCATATTGACTATAGTTGTCGATAAAGGTAATGAAGTATCTTTCATGGTACCTAGTCATTGGCTTAAAAGTACCACATACATCAGAATGTATAATGCCTAATAAATCTTTTGCCCTTTCGGATTTGCCACTAAAAGGTTCCTTAGTTATTTTACCTTGTAAACAAGATTCACATACATCAAATGAATCATCTTCAGTTTCTTTTAAAAGACCATTCTTTTGAAGTGTTTGTATATGCTTCTTGTTTATATGACCAAGACGGCAATGCCAAATATAGGTATCACTCAAATCCAATTTGAGTTTCCTAGTGGTGGTTTGGTACAATGAGCTATCATGTAATGTGTTTTCACGAACCAATTCATAAATACCATTAACAGGAATAGCTTTAAAATAAAATGCGCCATTTAAAGAAACATGAATTTCATTTTCAATAAATGTTAAAATATAACCATATTGTCTTAATTGGGCAACAGAAATAATGTTCCTAGTCAAACTAAGAGCATACAAATATTGTTCAAAATTTCTTCCAAACCATTTGGAAGCTTCAAGATGTAGTCCCTTCGGCCTTCTACTTGAACTTTTGTCTCGTTCCCCATGTAGAGGCTAACATCCCCTTTTTTAAAGTCCTTACTTCTTTTGAACCCTTGCAATAAGTTGCAAATGTGAGTTCCACATCCGGTATCCAATACTCATGTGCTAGTGGTAATTAAATTAAGATCAATATGAATCATGAAAATTGTACCTGAGGTTTGCCCGGCATCCCTCTTAGCTTGCAACTCTTTGAGATGGACTAGGCAATTTCTTGCCCAATGTCCAATATCCCCACACTTAAAGCATAGGTCATTCGAAGCAACCTTTTGCTTCTTCACTGCTGGTTTTGGTGGTGGTACTCTTACCACTCCCTTTCCCTTTCCCTTAAAGTGCCCCTAACCCTTGGCAACATTTACCTTGGGTGCGGGGTGAGGCCTCTTCTTGTTCCCACCTTCACTAATGGTGAGAACGGGTAAAACCCTTTTACCCATGGCCGCCTAGGCAGGTTTGAGCACAGAGTGAAGCTCACTTATGTTCTTGTCCTACCCGTTCATGTTATAGTTCATGACAAAGTTATTAAACCTTTTTGAGAAAGAGTTGAGGATCAAATCCGTAGCCAACTCTTTCAAGACGGGACAATTCAGCCTTTCGAGGCGGTCGATGTGGCTTTTCATCTTAAGTACATAACACGCATGGAGTGCTCGAACCGTTTCGAAGTGCTCTACTCGTGCTTGTTGTTGGAATGTTTCCTTCAACTGGGTTATCATGTCATATGCTCCATGATGTTCATAATCCTTTTGGAGATTTGGAGTCATACTAGCCAACATGAGGCAAGACACTTGGACCGAGTCCTCAGTGTACTTCACCCAATTACTATTGGCCTCGTCATCATCCTTATTAGGTTGATTGGGAATCAGATCGTCTAAGATGTATGATCGTTTCTCTTGCTTAAGAACAATTTTCAAGTTTCGAAACCAATCAATAAAGTTGTTATGGTTTAAACACTCCTTTTGGAGAATGTTCCTTAGTGATAGTGAGTGAGCACACGGGATTTCATTATTTTACTTGTGGTTGGTGGCCATCTACAAAATATAACAAAGTCCAATTTTAGTATTTTCGATATTGTTGATATTTTAATAAATAAAACCCCTTTTAAGTGTCTTACACAATTTTAAAATTTTAGAATCCAACGTTACATTTAAATAGTGGTTAGGTGACCTTTATCCCATTGTTTAAATTAACAAGGTAGTCAATGTTTTGACAATTGCAACCCTTTGCAATTTCTAGGGTATGGGATCGACTTTAAAACATCATATGTATAGTAGGCATGTTTATCCTATCAACACCTTTGTAAACCATATTGTAGGTGATCCATTTGACATGGTTTGCAAATCAAGTTACCCTACTTGCACACACATGTGAGTTTTCCAACACAAGTGGTAAGGTGACCTTTATCCCACAAATATGGTATCCCCACCGTAAATCACAAGTTCCCTCAAAATGGTTAGGTGACCTTTATCCCATTAAGAGTTTCCAAATGACTCAAGTGTTGTGCAAAATGACGGCGTTAAACTTGTTTATAAAAGAAATTTTAAGTTTTCATAATCTTAGTTTAGAAAACTCTATGTACCTTATATTTGCATGCTTTCAAATACAAGGTACCCTATCGTTCACTTTTAATAAAACCCCTTTTTATAAAAACCATTAATCCTTTTAATAACCTTTTATTAACCACTTAATAATAAAGAACCATCAAATTTTCAGCTTGTTAAGTTTGTTAATGAGTTTTTTATGCATAAACAAATATCAACCAACAATCATACAACAAACATCCAAACAAGAATAATCATACAAATATAAGTGCATAACCATAGCCACTAGGTTTACCACACTTGTTTGCCATCACAAGAGTTGTCATAAGGTCTTTCCTAAGGGTTAAGATGACACATCAAAATGTGTCCATGAACTCTCACTTGAATCCACATCCAAATGCTTCAAGTGTCCATGTCTTTTGTGTCCTTCTTTGGGTCTTCATCTTATGCATCTTCTTTTACAAAATCATATCCTAATACAAATTTTCTAATAAAAGAAATGCAACTAATCTATTTATTACATAACCAAATGAATAAATAAATTACAACCCAAAATACAAAACACAAATATTACAACCCTTTCAAGAA
>BJCM01177360.1:1094-11552 GCA_018326385.1 Flaveria bidentis
CCTTGCAAGTCAAGAATCATGGTTAGTTGAGTCTTGACTTGCTGCAGGGGTTCGACATCATACTCGTCGGTCTATTGAGCTTCATCTGTTTGATTAAACATTAAGCACATCAAACATAAGTCATTATATAAAACATTAAAGCATAAACAAACATAAATGATCAATAATTACATTAATGTAATATATAATTCAAGTACAAAAGTTTTTAAATACAAAGACATCTAATAATTACTTTTGTCTTGATCTTTTGATTCTTCAGCTGGAGGAGCTGAGGATGAGTACACCACCCAATCTTCAAGCAGTTACTTAAAAGATATTTGATCGGACTGAAATTATCACACTGCAGATGCACCACGAGCTTAGTTTCAACTTCACGGTCATCACTTTTTTCTAGGATCTTTAGTACTTCTTTAGCAAGCTTTTGGCTCTGTTGTGGATCAATCTGCTACTCATAAGCCTGAGAGATTGTTAGGTCTAGGTTTAGGAGATCTATTTCATTATGTATAGGCTTAGTACTTGAATTAATATCTGTAATGAATGTTTGTAATTCATTATTGTGTATGCATTAAATATATAGGTTAACCCATTTTTGTGTATTGATTTATGTATGATTGCAGGTACAAACATTATACTTGGTCAACTTATGAAATTGACCAAGTGTAAGAAACATCTACGGATGAACATTTTGTTCTTCCGTAGATATATTTCTTACAAGTAACTAGTCATCCGAAGATCTCTGCGGATGTACAACCAGAAGTGAAGAACAAGAACAAGATTGCTTCGAAAAAACAAGACTTTTGCGGAAGAACAATTCTTCTGCGGAAGAACAAATCATCTACGAAAGACAATCTTCCTGCAGAGTCCAAACGCTTGTATCATGCAAGTGTTACAAGTCAAGTCAACTAGGTAGTTATGCAAATCCCAAGAAATCTGATGATTCCTTAACTGAAACAAATCAAATCCTAAGAGATTTGGTGTTTCCTACAACTGAAACGTCATTGTCTATATATATGGATCCTAGGTTTCGATTCAAAGGGGTTGTTTTTAGACAATTGATTGATCAACAACAGCAATAGCAATACGACAATCACTTCAAAGTCTCTCAACTAAACCCTAGCAGCCGTCATATCATAACGTACTTTGATATCATTCATTCATTATATTTGTAATCATTAACATGTTCTAATGAAATACATATTAATCATTAATTGTGTTTTGTTGCTTGTGTTATTGAATATTTATTGATATTTAAAGGTATTTCAAACAATTAAACCAAATCAACGTTGTTTCCGCAAATGTTTACTTGCCAATCGACCGACATTGTTAATTTCTATTTGCAATCCTTGGATTCACACAGGTGACTAATCATCCCACAAAAAATTGACATCCCGCTAATTTTTACTTGTAGTTCATTTTGCAACCGCCATAATCCGAGTCACTATATGCTGTAAGCTCGAAATCATCATCATGAGGATACCACAACCCAAGTGTTGGTGTACCCTTCTAATAACAAAATATCCTTTTAACTCTTATGAGATGGTTGACTTTTGGTATCGCCTGATATCTTGAGCAGAGACACGTTGCGTACATGATGTCAGGTCGTGAGGCAGTGAGATACATGAGAGATCCAATCATTCCTCGGTACATGGTAGCATCCACCATATCACCATTCTCGTCGGGTGCTACATCATGGTTTGTAGCAAGTGGAGTCCCAGCTACGGAAGCATTCTCCATATTGAACTGACTGAGAATATCGCCTACATACTTGGTCTGATTTAGGAATATCCCTTTTGGTGTCTGATTCACCTGTAACCCAAGAAAAAATTCATCTCTCCCATGGCGCTCATCTCAAATTCAGCCTTCATTACTGCTTCAAATTCTTTACATTAGTCTTCATTCTTGGAACCGAAGATTATGTCATCAACATAGATTTGAACAAGCAGTAAATCACCATCCTTTTCTTTTATGAACAATGTACAGGCAATCACTCCTCTGCGAAATCCGTGTTTCACAAGATGAGTTTAGAGTTTTTAATACCATGCTCTTGGGGCTTGGTGGAGCCCATAGAGAGCCTTATCTATTTTATACACTCTGTCCCGATGATATGGATCCTCAAATCCTTCAGGTTGACTGACATACACTGTTTCCCGGATTTCACCATGAAGAAATGCACTCTTTACATCCAGTTGATAAACTTTAAGCTTCGTGTAAGAGGCATAGGCTAGGAAGATACGAATTGCTTCCATTCTCGCCACAGGTGCAAATACTTCATTGTAATCAATTCCCTCAACTTATCAAAAACCTTGAACTACAAGTCGAGCCTTGTTTCTGATTATGACCCCTTGGTCATCTTTCTTGCATTTCAAGACCCATTTTGTGCCAATGACCTTAGAACCTTTAGGTCTTTCCACCAATGTCCATACATCTATCTTCTTGAATTGAAGAAGTTCTTCTTGCATGGCACTCACCCATGCCTCGTCGTTTAGGGCTTCACTGACATATTTCGGCTCAAACTGAGACACAAAACAATGATACGCACCATCATGAAGATATCCCTTTTCCATTACCGAGGCATAATCAGCTGAGTACAACTGATTTCTTGTCTGAACTACTGATCTTACATCCCCAATAACATTGTCTAGAGGATGATAGACATTTAAGCGTGATCCAGGAGTTATGGGAATGACTACCTCATTATCGAGATTGTGAACTCTTGGTTCTGAATCTGAGGCAGTAGGAGTTTGAGGTTCTGAAGAATCAAAGGCAGCAACATCAGATGCTTAGGGACTTGCAGTAGTAGGAACATGTTCCTCCTAATTGACCTGATCGGCCTCCACGGTTTCATCGTCGGAGGAGGAGCAGTCACTTACCTCAAGTGCTCCCCCTGAGTCACTAGGTGACTTTCCTTGTGAACCAATTGTTGTTGAGTCTAGTGATGATGTGTTTAAGACATCATACATCAAATTGGTTGCTAACTCATCTTCAAGAGTGGAGAGGGGGATGTTGAAGGAATTCAAGAATCCATCATAATCGAAAAAGAATATGGGTCCTTTGCCAGCAGGGGGTGGAGTATCTGTGAACGTCGACGTTGCACCACACTTCTACTTAACCCATTGAGTTTTTGTAAACTCTCTTATTCGGGATGTTGTATCCCAGAAAAATTCCTTCTTCAGCCTTCTCGCTGAACTTACCTTCCTGAGTTTTCTTCAAGAGAGTGCATTGTGCGCCAAACGGTTCAAGGTACTCTAGATTAGGTTTACGTCGATGGAGTAACTCGTAGCACGTCTTACCATGACGTTTTACCACTGGGACTCGATTTAAAGTGTAACATGCATTGGCAACTACCTCATTCCAAAATTGGATTGGCAGTTTCGAGTCTGCAAGCATTGTTCGTGTTGTCTCTATCAGGCTGCGATTCTTTCTCTCGGCAACTCCGTTCATTTGAGGAGTGTAGGCAGATGTGAACTAGTGCACAATTCCCTTTTCTTTGTAGAATGCCTCCGTCCATTGGTTCTTGAACTCGGTACCATTGTCTGAGCGTACTTGTCTTACCTTCAGCTTGTAGAGTGACTCTAATGTAGTTACTAGCAAACATTACCCAAGAGAATATTGAGTAGTCATCTGTAACTACATAGCTGTACAAGTCGCCAGCGATGCTCCTTGTACTGACTGGGACAAACAGATCCATGTGAAGAAGCTCAAGAGACAGTTCAATGGAATGAACTTTCTTTTCCTTATGAGACTTCTTAGTCTGTTTGCCTTTCTTGCAGGCGACACAAAAATCAGGTAATTGGAAGTTTTTGACGATTACTCCTCGCACTAGATCATTCTGGATAAAGTGATTCATCTTCTGGGGATTGATGTGTCTCATTCTCCTATGCTAGGAGATCAAATCCTTCTCGGTAGCCTTTGACAAGAAGCACTGAAGTTGATGATCCGTTGTGGAGGCCTTTGATAGATCTAAGACATAAAGATCGTTATATATTGAAGCTGACATTAAGACTTGGTCCTCCGGGATCACATAGTCCTTTTTCAGAATATAGCACTTCTTATTGTCGAATACTACCTTAAAGCCTTTCTCACATATTTGAGAGACAGAAAGTAAATTTTTTTGAAGTTATTGGACATAGTTTACCTTATCAAACTTCACTTTCTTGTTCCCCACTTCCCCTTGAGCAGTGATGTAACCTCCTTTGTTTCCAGCAAATAAAACGTGACCTCCTTTAATTTGTTTGACATTTGACAGGAGAGTCATGTTCCCAGCCATGTGCATGGATGCTCTGCTATCTACAATCCAAGTATTTGTTTTAGCATTATAGCGAAAACCCTTCACATTCAATGGAAATCGTTAGTTGAGGTTAGGGACCCAAGCCTTAACTAGCTTGGGTGACCCAGAAGAATCACACATCATAAATTCCACCCACTGTCCATTTGAGGGTGAGGGAAGATCATTCTGCTTGTTGTTCTCATTATCAGACATTGAACTAGTGTCATAAAGTTAAATTCTTTTCCTTGGTGTCTGATAGTAAGGACAATTAGACGAGATGTGTCCATACTTTCCACAGTTGTAGCATGATCTACTCTCAACATGTTAGTGTAAGTGTTTCTGTGGAGAAGTGTGTGACACATGTGTGACTTTATTCTGTTTTGGTTTTGACACTTGTTGTTTAGAGGTTTTAACTTGTTTAACCAAATTTGTTGTTTGAACTTTTTCAACTTCTTTACCCTTTTGTTTGTTTGGATTTAGACATGATGCACGTGGTTGGTTATCTTGTTTGGTCTTTTCAGGTTCAGAATTAGACATGTTTGAAGCCGATTTAACCTTAACCTTCTCAAAATGTTTATCCAAATTAACAATGGGCATTTTCCCTTTTGACTTGAAAGTGGCCTCCTTTTGTTTAGTGACAGATTCATTTGATTTACTTGGGGAATCTGAATCACTTACAAGAGGAGTGGACACCACATGATCCTTGATTGGGTTGTTATTTATTGTTTACATTTGGCATTCAACAAGGTCTCATGTGGTGGTGGAACCACTATGTAACCCAAACCCTCCCCGTTGTTGCGTTCTCTCACTAAGTGATGGACTATGTGAGAAGAACTAGTCCAACTCTGCAATTTTAGTTTTAATGAATTTACTTCGACTTTCAAAACTGCTTCTTGTTTCTTAGCTTCTTCTAGGGAGTTTAGATAGAACATAATGTCATTATCTTGGTTAAAAGCCACAACTTCGGTTTCCCGAATTTGTTTATTTAAAAGTTCTATTTTCTCTTTGTAATTGTGCTCATTTAGTTTTAAAATACAATTAGCTTCAGTGCACAGTTGCAAGTCCTTTACTAGGCTGTCATTGTCATCTAATAACCTAGCAAATTTCAAATCTATGCTTTCCCTAAATTTATTTCAAATCTATGCTTTCCCTGAGAAGATTCTGTTGAATCAGCTATCATATCAGAGTTTGACTTTTATAGTGCTGGTGATTCTGAACATGGTGAACTTTGACCTTCTTCATTTAGGTGATTGACCACATTTGCAGTTTCTTCATTATTTGACATCGCGAGTTCCACTACTATGTCACTTTCGCTTGCCGATTCGTCATCCAAACCCTCAACGCATGCAATTTTGGATTCTCCTGGAGACACAAACCGAAAGGTCCAATCTTGCCCATTGTCATCGTGAGCCATCAAGGCTTTAGGATCCTTGCTTGATGATGCAGGACTACTTGTGGGTTTATCTTGGTGATTGAAGGATGAGAATGGATTACCATTACTTGTCTTCTTGGGCTTCACACACTCACGCTTGAAATGCCCCTTCTTTCCACAGTTAAAACAAGTAACTTTGGTTTTATCAAAACCAAAGGTTGTATCCTTTATGGCAATCAAGTTTTGTCCTGTCTTCTTAACAAACTTCTTTGCCCTCCGGATAGCACTTGCCAATGCCCACATGATATCTATTCTTTCCAGCTCAGTCTCATCAACTTGCTCATAGTCTTCATCTGCCAGATGGCCGTTTCCAATCTTCCCCGCAACTAGACCGTCATAGGAATGAACGACAGCTGCTAGGAGATCCATATGCTCCTTTGCTACCTCTACAGTCACATTATCGAGATTCTCGGTCTTCAATCTTGTAGCATTGGCTTCAGGTGCTATGTATTGAGTGCATGAAGACCCTTGACATGTTAGATCCTGAAGTAGTGGATTTAGACGGAGCGGCTGAACTCGACACGAATGTCGTTCGAAGTGGTACTCAAGACATTTTTTTCTTGAGGAGTTGAGTTGTAAAGTGACGGTTTCTGATCATATGATGCCATTTGAGACCTGTACTTCATCCTCAACTCTTCCTCTCTCAGCTTCAGAATGAAATCATTGATATCCAACATTGCCAGTGTATCATTCTGTCTAAGGTTTGACACAAATGAGACCCATTTTTCCGGCAATCCATTTGCGAAATTCGACACCTTATCTTCCATGGACATAGTAACTCCATAAGTGTGTAGCTCGCTCATCAAGTGGTAGAAACGGTCATTAACATCATCAAAACTCTCCTTCCCTATTAATGAGAAGTTATCAAACTCCTTTTTCAAAGCCTTAGCCTTTAGTGCTTTTAATGATGCATTCCCTTCATACCGTTTTTCTAGAGCATCCTATAGCTTCTTTGCTTGCTTGTTCTCAGAAAATTGATGGAATATATCCTTAGGAATTGACTGTGTAGATGCATATGTACCTAGTTTACGATCTTAATGTAATATGTATGTCATGTCCTCAATGTAATTGAAATATGTGAATTGAATGAAACATATTGTGTGATGAATGATCGTAATGTTTAATGTTTCAGTGTATGAATGTTTATTATTTATTAACGGATATTGAACTAATTATATAGGTTTGTGGTTGGTTAAATTAATGTTAGTAATGAAATGATTGAGAAATATATTCAAACTTAGTCATATGCAGTTCTCATACGAATAGCCCATGCTAATGGACCATACGCATGAACAACTTCATGCTAATGAACCAGTCGCACGACTGAACTAGGAGACAGGATTAGTCGCATGATTGTAACATGAGATTGACTCAGTCGCATGACTGGACACTCAGTCAAGCGAATGGATCAACCACATGACTCAATCGCGCGACTGAACCATGCTAATGGTTCAGTTGCACGAATGAGAAACCCTAACCTATAAATACCACTTAAATCATGGAACAACGTAACACTTCGAATACTTACGTATTAAATCGTACCCTAGCCGTCCAAAGACTTCTAAGAACCTGTTCCAAGTTCATAGATTGCACTAGATCAATTACCAATCGTTCTTAACGTTTAGATTTAATCTACAATTGTTTCTACGTGCGTTCTCACTAATTGGATTGCCAATCAAATAGGATTCCGCACTATTTGAGTTAGTATACACATTTATTAGTAAGTATATCGTCCAATACACGTCCAATGGTGATCTGGTTGATGCGACCATGTACCGAGGAATGATTGGATCCCTCATGTACCTCACTGCTTGAAGACCTGATATCATGTACGCAACGTGTCTGTGTTCAAGATATCAGGCAAAACCAAACGTTAACCATCCTATCGGGGTCAAGAGGATATTTCGTTATCTGAAGTGTACACCTACACTTGGATTGTGGTATCCTCATGACAATGACTTTGAGCTTACCGCGTACAGTGATTAGGATTATGGCGGCTGCAAGATGAACTACAAATCTACATCAGCAGGGTGTCAATTCTTTAGGAGAAGATTAGTCATGTGGTAGTGTAAGAAGCAGACATTAGTTGCGTTGTCAACTTCTGAAGCTGAATATGTTGTAGCGGCAAGCTGCTGATCTCAAATCATCTGGATTCCACAACAGATGCGGGACTACGGTTTGAAATTTTCTAACACCCCCATATTTTTTTGATAATTCTGCTGCAATAGCCGTTACTAAAAATCATGTCCAACATCCTAAGACCAAACACATCGGCATAAAATATCACTTTATACGCGATTGTTTTGAAAAGAACCTAATCGATGTTGTTAAAATAAATACGGATTTTCAATGCGCTGACCTCTATACAAAAGCATTTGATAAACCACGTTTTCTATACTTGTTAGAGGTCAACGACGTTAAAAAGAAAAGTGATGTAATTCCAGATGATGAACATGCTTAGTCCGCTGTGTAAAGTCCATATCTCAATTTTTATTTACTTTTATTTTGGTCTATCTTATTTAATTAATTTAGTGTTGTTATTTCTTCTTCTATTAAAATCCTAAAAACGCAAGTCTTTTACGGTTTTAGAATTTTAGGGGGAGAATAGGTTAAGTCAGTAATTATAAAAAAAACGAGTGAGGAGGACAGGCTAGCTGATAGATATGAGATCGAAACTGTGAAACCGATTCAATGACCATGGAAAATGATAGTACACGGGAACAAAGCATTTGGGACATTAAAAGATTAAACTGAATTAGATGCGACATTCAAAGTATGAGTCTGAGAAGTCTGGGCAATATAAAAGAAAAAATGATAGTACATTGACTACTACTACGGTAATGCAAAGAAAGTAGATCTAGAGGTTGTTAGACCACTACATGATGTGTTGGTAGATTCAACGTAATAAATTATTAGACCTCATTGGTGACCTCAATTTAAACTAAACTGTTCAACCAACTATGGGTTCCAATCTTATCACTGGTTAACACAATCAGTTAGTTCCAATAAGGGGTGACGAGCAAATAAACGCCACAAATGTGTGCGTATGACCACAAAAGGAGCAAAGCACAAAAAAATGAACAATAAACACAATCAAGCTTATAACCTATGTTGTTGGTGTATTATGTGCAAATGAAAAATTTATGCTCTAACAAGAAGATAGGCTGTGTGCCTCTCTGTTGTGCGATGGCACTGACCTGAGGATAAGCATAACCTAGATATTCTAGAGTTCATTGTTGTTTGCCGCCTCTCTATTGTGCGGTGGAAATGACCTGAGGCTTGGCTTCTCTTTGAAAGCTCTAAGAATAGTTTCTTCTTGTCAAAATACCCGTAGACCGCTCAAAAATCTCCAGAGGTATGTTGATTACCATATAAGCGTGGGCCCCATAAATGTTGGTTGAAATAATAAATTTAATACATCACCAATTTGTGTCAAAAGTCTATGTATGGATTAAGTGGACACGTATACTGACAATCATTATGGCTGCAATTCTTGAAAGTCCAAATCAATGTGTGCATCTAGTAGTACTAGTATGATTTCCTAAAATTGCTAAATGACCCTCGATTAAAACAAGAATATAGCATCAAATGAATTTGGAAATGCGTCCTGAATGACTTGATTAGCTGTATGATTCCAAAATGAATTGTTTCACTTATGGTCAAAATAACTTGAAGCTGCCTCTTCAAGAAATAAATCTGGTAGATTTCTATCTTGCTTGTTTAAATTTTTTAGTCATTTTAACTGTATTTGTCGGACTATGGTGTGGAATTCAATCTGAATTTAATTACCTAAAATGGTCACGTCTGAGGTGATCAAACGTGTGTTCAAATGTCAAATGGGTCACATCTGAGGTGACAAAAAGTGTTTTGTTTAAATGGATCACGACTGAGGTGATCAAAAGTTTTCAAAGTTAAAAGGATCATGTCTGAGATGATCAAATGCTGAAAATGTTTAATCAATAGTTAAATGGGGTTAAATGTCAAAGGGTCATAAAGTCAAAATCATGAGCATGATCCATTCGCACAACTGGACCATGAGTATGGACCAATCATATGATTGGACCATACTTATGCCCTAGAAAACCGAATAGAGCATGAGTATGAACCATTCACATGAATGGCTTACAAGATTGAGCCAGTTGCCCGAATGGAATTGTGTGAATGAGTCAGTTACCCGACTAAAACCCAGTCGGCCGACTGGATGTGATCAACTGAACCAATCGCACAACTGAGATCATTCGCCTGAATGAAAAAAGCGAATGGGTTTAGTCGCCCGATTGAAATCAGATTCAGTATAAATATGGCCATAGTCGATCGCATAAACTCATCACCCCCCCCATTCGCCCTAAAATCGAACAGCCTACCGTTACTCTACCAAAATTTCCACTGACCTAAATTGATTTCATATTGTGATATTTTGACGATCTCTGGTGTTTATACTGGTATAATACGGTGCAATCCACCCAAATATTCAGTTGATTTGATTGCAAAATCAAGATATTTGGCCCCAACCAAGAACCGAGACTAATTTGGACAAATAACCTAACAAAACTAAGTAAAATGTTGAAATCAAAGTTATTAGGTGCTAAATAGAGTGATTGCGAGTCTAATGAACCAAAACACGATGTCTAATTTTAAGATTTGGTCAAAATTCGAATTTCAATCGAACAAACAGTGAGTCATGCGACTGGACACCCGGATGAACTACAATCGCACGACTGAGCTGGACGAATGACTCAATCAGCCGAATGAATGATAC
>BJCM01177416.1:3188-15549 GCA_018326385.1 Flaveria bidentis
AAAATAATTATTTGAATAATAAATTATTTAAAGTAGTTGTAACATGTAGATTTAAAATATTTTGAAATAATATAAGTTTGAGCCATAATAGATTTATAACATTTAAATCATATAAATGACTTAATAATGTTTTTATAACCTTTGTTATTCTTTAAAACTAATTAAATTTAAAAATTATAAGTTTTAAAATCTTTAAAAATTAATTTAATAATTTTTGAAATGTTTTAGTTAACAAAATAAATTTTATTTCGATTTACTAACATATTAATATAGTTTCTGAAATTTAAAATATATAAAATTGACTTAAAAATACATGTTGGAGGCCGGGTTCGAACTCGAGACCTCTGGTGTATAGGAATGAGGTGGTAACTGGTTGGGCTAAAGTCCAGATCTGCTAAAAACCCTTTTGAAATTTTAAAAACATTAATTACTTAATCACCCCAAATCCTCATGAACCCTAATTTGTTTAGAACAAAATTGAACATCAACTTGATGTTGTTAATCTAATCAAACCTGGGGCTTTATTTCCCCATGTGAAGACGAGTGTATGTACATGTTTAATTTACCAGGATTGAGATGGAATCAAAGATGCAAGATAAAGGAAAGGTCACGACCAAGGTTGGATGATTCGGGATGAAATTGCCGTTGATAATCAAATTCGTTTCATGTGATGATTCTGGAGGTGATTATGATTCAAAGCCCTCAATAAATCGTGTGTGAGGATGCTCAGAAGACCAATAACAGTGGAAACCAATAATAGTGGAGTTGCATGTCCGAATGATGATGGTGATCGACGGTAGTGTGTGGGCAGGTTTAGATGGAAATTGGTGTTATAGGAAGTTCAAATGGATTGATTCTAATGTTTTCCCCTTGATATATGGATCTAATTTGTTTAGTTTAATATCGAATGAACTATGAGTCTTGATTCTGACGTTTCGACTTGATTTACTTTCAAAATAACCGTTTCGATTGAAATTAACTGCATAATTGTATCTTAAATGATTAAAGGGGTGTTTCTAGTTGTTATTTCGAGTCATTTGATTAAGATATGAGTTGAAACAGATTTAAGTTTCGAAAGAAACTTCCGTTTCGAGTTAGCATTGCGTTACAGCCGAATGATTCAAATTAAAACCGCCATGGAGTTCGAAACTTGTTTGACGGATAATTGGGTCGGTTTAATTGATATAAAATAATAGATTTACATAGTTTGGGTGTCGCCGGAGGTGTGTAGATACATGTGTACCTAGTTTAGGAGCTCAATGTAAAATGTCTTTCATGTCTTACATATATGTAATTGAATGGGTATGAATGAAATGAAATGTGTGGTTGATACATATAATGTTTAATATTTTATTGTTTATTATGTGATAACGCATATTGAACTAACTATATAGGTTTGTGGTTGTTTGCATAATTCTTAGTCAAATATGATTGAGAAACATGTTCAAACTTAATCGGATGAAGTTCTCATGCGAATGGACCATACGCATGAATACTTCATGCTAATAGATCAATCGCACGACTGAACCAGGAGACTGGATCAGTCGCACGATAGAGACATAAGATTGACTCAGTGCACACTGGACCTTCAGTCATGGGGATGGATCAATCGCATGCTTCAATCGCACGACTGAACCATGCTAATGGTTCAGTCGTACGAATGGAAAATCCTAACCTATAAATACCACCTAATTCGTGGAAAAACTTAACAATTCGAATACCTACACACATAATCGTACCCTAGCCGTCGAGAGACCCAAGAACACCTGTTCCAAGTTCATAGATCACAGTTGATCGTGTTCTAATCATTCATAACGTTTCATTAATCGTTAGATTGATCTTAACTGTGTTCTACTTGATTGGATCGCCAATCAAATAGGATTCCGCACTATTTGAGTTGGTATACGCACATAATCAGTAAGAACTCCGTACCTAAATGGTCCTAACAAGTGGTATCAGAGCATTGGCTCGTGATTTTGCGTGTGATTCAATCGTTTTTTTGTAAAGCTTACGTTTTTCATTCAAAAACACCAAATCTTTTTGGTAAAAACAGTGTTTTCAATGTCTCCAGATCAAAAAGTTCACGTTTTTCGGCTCACGGCAGATTAGGGTTTGTGAAAAATCGTATTTTGGTGTCAAAATACGAAAAATCTTCGAATTTTCAAATCCTGTAGCCTCAGTCGCACGATTGGCTCAATCGCACGACTGAACTCAATCGTACCTTCCATACGCACGATTGAACTCAGTCGCTCATCCATTTGTACGACTAAGGGAAACCGATTCTACCATCTTCAAATTTTCAGCTTGGATGATGTCATAGACCGATTCTACCATCTTCGAATTTTCAGCTTGGATGATGTCATAGACCGATTCTACCATTTAATGAATGAGTTGCACACTCATGGGGTTACAATGTCAATGGAAGATAAGGTATCAAGCTTTGCCGATGGTCTGGCAGAGAAGTGGGACTCGTTTGTGTCTAATTTGAAACAGAACAATTTACTGGCTAAATTAGACATAAACGACTTCATCCTAAAACTAAGGGAGGATGAACTAAGGATGAAGTATAGGTCTCAGAAAGGATCTTACGATCAGAACCCTTCTCTGTATAATTCAAATTCCACCTGTAAAAGCTCAGGAGCACCACTACAAACCGCATTTGTGTCAAGTTTCGAGGCTCCTCCGCAAGCCTCTACTTCAGGATCGTCAGGGTCATCTAGCACCCAATATATAGTACTTGAGTCAAATGTTACGAAGTTGAAGACCGAGAATCTCGGGAATATAACTGTGGAGGTTACAAAGGAGCATATGGACCTCTTAGTTGCAGTTGTTCATTCGTATGATGGTCTTGTTGATGGAAAGATCGGAAATTGCCACATGACTGATGAGGATTATGAGCAGGTGGACGAGAATGAATTGGAAAGAATGGACATTATGTGGGTGTTGGCAAGTGATGTTCATAGAGCCAAGAAGTTTGTGAAGAAGACCGGACAGAACTTGATAGCTACAAAGGATACAACCTTTGGTTTCGACAAAACCAAAGTTACCTGTTTCAACTGTGGAGAAAAGGGGCACTTCAAACGTGAATGTGTGAATCCCAAGAAGACAGGTAATGGTAATCATTTCTCATCATTCAATGGTAAAGACAAACCCACAAGTGCATCATCAAGCAAAGATCCTAAGGCTTTGACTGCACAAGATGACGAAGGTCAAGATTGGACCTTTCGTTTTGTTTCCCTGGGTGAGTCCAGCATCGCAAATGTTGAAGTTTTGGATGATGACACTACGAGCGAAGGTGATATAGCAGTTGAACTAGTAATGTCAGATCATGAAGATACTGCTACTATGGTCACTCACCTACATGAAGAAGGTCCCATCACAACATGTTCAGACTCACCAGCACCCGAACAGTCAAACTCTGCGATGATGGTTGATTCAACCGAACCTTCTCAGGTAAGTTCCACATACCAACTTTTTGATAATCATACTTGTTCTGAATGTAATAAATTTACGGATAGCATAGATTCAAAATTTGCTAGGTAATTAGATCACAATGATAGCTTAGTAAATGACTTGCAACTATGCACAGAGGCTAACCGGATTTTAAAACAAAATGAACAAAGTTATAAAGAGAAAATAGAGCTTTTAAATAAACAACTAAGAGAAACCGAAGTTGTTGCTTTTAACCAAGAAAATGACATAAAGTTCTATTTAAACTCCCTAGAAGAAACTAAGAAACAAAAAGCAGTTTTAGAAGTCGAAGTAAACTCATTAAAACAAAAACTGCATAGTTTGACATGTTCTTCTCATATAGTACAACACTTAGTGAGAGAACAAAACAATGGGGAGGGGTTAGGATACAAAGTGGTTCCACCACCACATGAGACAGTGTTAAATGCTAAATGTAAACCAGTAAATAACAACCCTGTCAAGGATCATGTGGTGACCACTCCTCTAGTTAGTGATCCAGATTCCACGAGTACATCGGAGGAATCTACCCCTAAACAGAAGGAGGCCACTTTAAAGTCAAAAGGTAAAATACCTATTGTTAATTTGGATGAACAATTTGAAAGGGTTAAGGTAAAGTCAGTTTCAAACACATCTAATTCTAAACCCAAAAAGACCAAACAAGTTAACCAAACACATGCATCGTGTCTAAGTTCAAAGGGTAAAGATGTTAAAAAGGTTCAAACAATTAATTTTGTTAAAGAAGATAAAACATCTAAACAAGAAGTGACAAAACCAAAACAGACTAAAGTCACGCCTGTGTCATACACGTCCCCACAGAAACAGTTCCACCAACGTATAGAAAGTAGATCATGTTACAACCGTGGAAAGTATGGACACATCGCTTCTCATTGTCCTTACTATCAGACACCAAGGAAGAAAGTTGAACTTCCTGACACTAAACCAAGTTCTTCGAAACGGATCTCCATTACTCCACCAAAAAGGATTAGTTAACATAAAGTTCAAACCGTAACCCAGTCATCTGTCTATCACAAACAGGCCTTACACAAAACTGGCTTATGGAAAGAAAAATTAAGTACAGTGTCTGATAATGAGAACAAGAAGAAAATAGACCTGCCCTCACCCTCTAATGGACAGTGAGTAGATTTTATGATGTGTGATGCCTCTGAGGCACCCAAGCCAGTTAAGGCTTGGGTCCCTAACCTAAACTAATAATTTCCTTTAAATGTGCAGGGTGTTCGCTATAATGCCTCTACAAATACTTTGATTGTTGATAGCGGAGCATCTAGGCACATGACTGGGAACTTGTCTCTCCTTTCAAACGTCAAACAAATTAAAGGAGGACATGTTTCGTTTGCGGGAAATAAAGGAGGCTACATCACAGCTCAAGGGGAAGTGGGAAACCAGAAAGTGAAGTTTGATAAGGTAAACTATGTTCAACAACTTCAAAATAACTTACTTTCTGTATCCCAAATCTGTGACAAAGGCTTAAAGGTAATCTTTGACAACAAGAAGTGCTATGTGTTGAAGAAGGATTATGTAATCCCGGAGGACCAAGTCTTGATGTCAGCTTCAAGATATAATGATTTATATGTCTTGGATCTATCAAAGGCCTCCACAACTGATCATCAAGTACAATGCTTCTTGTTAAAGGCAACATAGAAAGACTCCATCTCCTGGAATAGGAGAATGGGATACACAAATCCCCGGAAGATGAATCACTTGATCCAAAATGATCTAGAGCGTGGAGTAAATGTTAAGAACTTCCAACTACCGGATTTCCAACTACCGGATTTCTGTGTCGCTTGTAAGAAAGGCAAACAGACCAAGAAGGCTCATAAGGCTAAGAAAGTTAATTCCATTGAGTTGCCTCTTGAGCTCCTTCCATGGATCTGTTTGGTCCAGTCAGTACAAGAAGCATTGTTGGCGACTTGTACTGCTACGTAGTTACGGATGATTACTCAAGATTCTCTTGGGTGATGTTTCTGAAATCCAAATCAGAGACATTTGAATCATTCAAAGAGCTAGTAACTACATTGGAGTCACTCTACAAGCTGAAGGTAAGACAAGTTCGATCAGACAACGGTACCGAGTTCAAGAACCAATGGATGGAGGCATTCTGCAAAGAAAAAGGAATTGTACACCAGTTCACCTCTGCCTACACTCCTCAAATGAATGGAGTTGCTGAGAGAAAGAATCGCAGCTTGATAGAGACAGCCCGGACGATGCTAGCAGACTCGAAACTGCCCATTCAATTCTGGAATGAGGTAGTGGGCAATGCATGTTACACCCTAAATCGAGTCCTCGTGGTCAAGCTTCATGGTAAAAACGTGTTACGAGTTACTGCAACGACGTAAACCTAATCTAGAGTACCTCGAACCGTTTGGAGCACCATGTACTCTTCTGAAGAAAACTCAGTCAGGGAAATTCAGTGAGAAGGCTAAAGAAGGAATTTTTCTAGGATACAACATACCGAATAAGAGAGTTTACAACAACTCAACGGGCCAAGTCGAAGTGTGGTGCAATGTCGATGTTCAGAGATACACCACCCCCTTGCTGGCAAAGGACCCGCATTCTTCTTAGACTATGATGGATTTTTTAAGTCCTTCAACATTCTTCTCTCCCCTCCTGAAGATGAGTTAGCAACCAAAATGATGTATGATGTCTTAAAAACACTATCACAAGACTCAACAACATTAGGTTCACAAGGTGAGTCTTCTAGTCATTCAGGGGGAGCAGTGGAAGTAAGTGACTCTTCCTCTGATGATGAAGACGTGGAAAACGATCAGGTGGATCAGGCGGAACAGGTTCCTACTACTGCAAGTACACAAGCATCTAATATTGATGCCTCCGACACTTTGAAACCTCACACCCCCACTGCCTAAGATACCGAACCTGCTGTTCACAATCTGGACAATGAAGTAGTGGTTCCTACCACTCCTGGATCACGCTTACATGTTTATCATCCTCTCGACAATGTCATTGGAGATGTAAGATCAGGAGTTCAGACAAGAAATCAACTATACTCAACTGATTATGCCTCAATGATGGAAAAGGAGTATCTTCACGATGGTGCATATTGATGTTTTGTGTCTCAATTTGAGCCTATATATATGTCAGTGAAGCCCTGAACGACGAGGCATGGGTGAGTGCCATGCAAGAAGAACTTCTTCAGTTCAAGAAGTTAGGTGTATGGACACTAGTGGATAGACCTAAAGGTGCTAAGGTCATTGGTACAAAATGGGTTTTGAAATGCAAGAAAGATGACCAAGGAGTCATTATAAGAAACAAGGCTCGACTTGTAGTTCAAGGATTTTGACAAGTCAAGGGGATTGATTACAATGAAGTCTTTGTACCAGTGGCAAGAATGCAAGCAATCCATATCTTCCTAGCCTATGCATCTTACATGAAGATCAAAGTCTATCAACTGGATATAAAGAGTGCATTTTTTCATGGTGAAATCCGAGAGACAGTGTATGTCAGTCAACCCAAAGGATTTGAGGATCCATATCATCGGGACAGAGTTTAAAAGCTAGACAAGGCTCTCTACGGGCTCCATCAAGCCCCAAGAGCATGGTATGAAAAACTCTCGACTCATCTTGTGAAACACGGATTTCGCAGAGGAGTGATTGATTGTACACTGTTCATCAAAGAAAAGGATGGTGAGTTACTGCTTGTTCAAATTTATGTTGACGACATAATCTTCGGTTCCAAAAACGAAGAACTATGTAAAGAATTTGAAGCAGTAATGAAAGCTGAGTTTGAGATGAGTGCCATGGGAGAGATGAAGTTCTTTCTCAGGTTACAGGTGGATCAGACACCAAAGGTCATATTTCTACATCAGACCAAGTATGTAGGTGATATTCTAAGTCGGTTCGATATGGAGAATGCTTCCGCAGTTGGGACTCCACTTGCTACAAACCATGACATAGCACCTGACGAAAATGGTGATCTGGTGGATGCCATTATGTATCGAGGAATGATCAGATCTCTCATGTACCTCACTGCCTAAAGACCTGATATCATGTACGCGACGTGTCTCATGTACAGTGACTCGGATTATGGCGGCTGCAAAATGAACTATAAATCAACTTCAGCAGGATGTCAATTCTTTGGGAGACGATTAGTCACGTGGCAGTGTAAGAAGCAGACATCAGTTTCTCTGTCAACTTGTGAAGCTGAATACATTGCTGCATCAAGCTGTTGTTCACAAATCATCTGGATTCAACAACAAATGCGGGACTATGGTTTGAAATTCTCTAACACTCCTATATTTGTTGATAATTCTGCTGCTATAGCCGTAACTAAAAATCCGGTCCAACGTCTTAAGACCAAACACATCGGTATTAAATATCACTTTATACATGATTGTTTTGAAAAGAATTTAATCGACGTGGTTAAAATTAATACGGATTTTCAACGCGCTGACCTCTACACACAAGTTTTTGGTAAGCCACGTTTTTTATATCTGATAGAGGTCAACGGCGTTAAAAAAAGTGAAGTGGTTTCAGGCGATGACAGTCCTTAGTCCGACAAGTAGACTTCATTTTTAATTTTTATTTTTCATTTTCTTTTATTTATTCGCCTATTAAAATTCTAAATGCAAAAACATTTTCGGTTTTAGAATTTTAGGGGGAGAATAGGTTAAATTAGTATTAAACTAGTTGCTATAATTTCAGTAGTAAAAAAACGAGAGAGGAGGACAGTCTAGCTAATAAAAATGATATTGTATCTGTGATACTTATTCAATGCCTATGGAAAATGATAGTACACAGGAACACAGAGTTTAGGACTTTAAAAGAATGAAAGTGTTTAAGATGCAAAATTCAAAGTATAAGTCTGAGAAGTCTAAGCAACATAAAAAGAAAAATGATAGTAAAACTAGCTACTACTAAGGTAAGACGGAGAAAGTAGACCTAGAGGTTGCTAGACCATTAGATGATGTGTCGGTAGTTTCAACACAATAGATAAGTAGACCTCGTTGGTGATTCCAAGTTCAAACTAAGTTGTTCAACAAGCTGTGGGTTATCATCTTATCCCTGGTTAACACAATCAACGAAGTTCCAATAAGGGGTGACGAGCAAACTAAACGCCACAAATGTGTGCGGATGACTATAAAAATGAGCAAAGCACATGAAAATTGCAAAAAGCAATCAAGATAATAACCTACGTTGTTGGTGCGATTTGTGCAAAAAGAAAATAATTGCTCAAACAAGAAGATAGGTTGTGTGCCTCTCTGCTGTGCGGTGGCACTGACCTGAGGATAAGCATAACCCAAATATTCTAGAGTTCATTGTTGTTTGCGCCTCTCTGCTGTGCGGTGGCCTTGACCTGAGGCTTAGCATCTCTTTGAAAGCTCTAGAATAGTTTCTTCTTGAATACTACCCGTAGACCACTCAAAAATCTCCTGAGGAACGTTGATTACCATATAAGCGTGGGATCCGCAAATGCTTTTTGAAATAATTAAACCTTAAATCATCACCAATGTGTGTCAAAAATCTGTGTATGGATTTAAGAGGACAAGTATACTCACAATCACTGTGGCTGCTACTCTTGAAAGTCAAAACCACTGTGTGCATCTTGTAGCACTAGTATGATTTCCTAGACTTGCTGATGACTCTCGATGAAAACAAAAATCTAGCATCAAAAGGTTTTGGTAAAATGTTCCAAATGATTTGATAAATATGTATGATTCTATGATGAATTGTTCTAGTTATGATCAAAGTAACTAGAAGCTATACTGTCCAGGAAGAAAAATCTGGTAGATACTTATCTTAGGATTTCAACCTCACACAAAATTACAAATATTTGTTTTTAGTTTTGTTTGATTTCCAGTTGTTTAACACTTCTTTCATTTTAGTAAAGCTTTTGAAGTTTATTCTTATGGGATGTTTGTGTGCTTGAAGAATCAATTGGTTCTATATGTCTTGCTTGCTAGTTTGTTTAGTTTATAGTATAGGCTAATACTATAGTGTCATCACATCTATCCTTGTGTTTAACAACTTGAAGCTCTTTAACTCTAACAAATACGATACAATTTATAAACCCTAACCAGTAATATGCTATATGATAACTAAATCAAAATAAAAATGTTTAGAAATTTGTATGGGTTTTCTTATGCACAACTAGTGAATTAAGAGATTTCTCTAACGAGTAACTTTTCATTACTATATGTAAGAAAATATAAGTCACAAGGTTCAAGGTATTTTTCAAAGTGTTTGTAATGATTAAATTAATCATAATGAGTGTATAGTTATGACCTCTATCTTTTACTAATACCTCAAGTGAACGGTCGTTGGTTTTAACCATAACAAGTCATAAATTAAATAGTAGTGGGTCTAAAATTTATATGACTCGGTGCATCTAGGTCATACTCTAACAAGAGTCGGCATATTAGAACACCATCATAACTAACCAAATCAGTTAAGTTAATCACCTTTGTCATACCCCAACCACAACGGTATTCCGCAGGGTGTGATCATCATGGAAACCATAGTCATTGATCAACCACTACATGATTCGATAAAAACATACGTTGCAATCATGTTGAAAAATACATAATTGTTTTCAAAGTTACATAGCGGAAGTAGTATCAAAATGTAAATTGTTTTTCAAACAAGGCCATTTAAAAATAATATCCTAAAAGCATGCATGAATCCTAGAATGTGATAAACTTCAAACAAGCCTAGCGTCATGCAAACCTTAATTTCCTGAGAAAACATGCATGAAATATGTCAACCTAAAGTTGGTGAGTTCACATGTTTTAAAGTAATAGCAAATAGTGTAATGGACCACAAGTCTTTCCATTATTTGATTGTCTATCATACAATACTACAATATTATATAAGCACCGCAACCGAAGCTAGACTGTAACTGTAACAAATTGCCTCTACCCATGCCTACCGAAAGCACAGGGGTGAACAGGCTAATAATGCACCCGTTTAGACCTCCATCAAGGTTAGGGTAATTAACCTAGGTAGGGGTTCATACCCAATAGTACTATCCATGATTATCTCGCTTTGAGAAATAAATTAACGGTCCGATTACAAGGGACTTTATACGGTAAGTGAACGACTTATATAACATGTGAAATCATTGACGAGTAAATGTGTCTAAGAAAATAGTATTTTGCATGTAATCTCCCCCAAAATGAAAATAAGTAAAAATGAGGTCGTGGAACTCACCTGTGAAGTGAGTCGGGTGTGAAATCTATAAGTATCGCAAGTGCTCGGGAGAATCCAAACTAAGTTCACCTTAGAACAAACAAAGCAACTTATGTCTAAGTATTTGCTCCTACGTGTAATGTGAGCATGTAACTATTTCATCCACATATGTAACACCCGGTTACTCTTTTTTAAAAGTCAAAAAAAGAAGAATAAAGTGAAGAAAAGGAAAGAAAAGATATTTTCTCAAGTTAAGGGGTAAAAAGTGTCAAAAGGACAAAACTTTGAAAAATTTGGTGAATAAAGGTGATGACCGCCCACTCTTGCACATCATCTTTCTTCTTACGGATTCTAGAGAGAGAAAGTGCTGAGTTTCGGGTTTCGAAGAGGAACAAGAAGAAAGATTCAAATTCAAGGTAAGAATTCATGGTTTTATGGTGTTTTTAACTGGTTATGTCCTCGGATGTATGCTTATGTATGTTTGTATGTGTTCGGGTGTGTGTTTTAGTGGGTTTCTAGACGGTTGAACTCAATTTTAAACGAGTTTGGAAGAAGCCATACTCAAAGGCTGCAATGGTGAGTTCTAGAACCCCCTCTTTTTACATGTTTTAACCAATTTTGGGGCTGGAAATGCATGAATGTATGTTTTTATAAAACTAGACGGTTGAACTCAATTTCAAACGAGTTTGGAAGAAGCCATACTCAAAGGCTGCAACGGTGAGTTCTAGAACCCCCTCTTTTTACATGTTTTAACCAATTTTGGGGCTGGAAATGCATGAATGTATGTTTTTATAAAACTGGGTTTTATACTCGTATGTTTGATGTGTGAATGAGGATGTTATGGTGTGATTATGGACTGTGTTCATGATTTGACGATGTTATGGTTGTATTTCTAAGGCTTAGAATGTAAGATTTAAGCTTAGAACATGAAAGATGAGATTTGGGGACTGAATCTGATGAATAGGATGCCCTAGTGTAACACCCGGTTATTTTAAAGTCAAGGAAAAAGTGAATAAGGTGAAAGAAAAGAAGGAAAGGAAATAAAACTAGGGGTAAAAAGTGTCCAAAAGGACAAAATGTTTGAAAAGTTGGTGTAAAAGGTAGCATGGCTGCCCATGTCATGCCACTTTTTACTTCTGAGTTCGGATTTTAGAGAGAGAAAGAGCAGAGCTCGGGTTTGAATAATAACAAGAAGAAAGAATTCGAATTCAAGGTAAGAATTCATGCTTTTATGGTGTTCTTGACCGGTTATGTCCTCGGGTTTATGCTTATATGTGTTTGTATGTGTTAGGGTATGTTTTTAGTGGGTCTCTAACGGTTGAATTCAATTTGCAAACGAGTTTGGAGGAAGCCATACTCAAAAGTTCCAAAGATGAGTTCTAGAACCCCTCTTTTACTTGTTTTTAACTGATTTTGGGGCTGGAAATGCATAAATGTGTGTTTTTATTTAATTGGGTTTCGGACCCGTATGCTTGAATGTGTGTACGATGATGTTATGATGTGATGTGTGACTATGTTCATGCTTGATGATGTATGATTGTGTTTCTAAGGCTTAGAGGGTAAGAATTAAGCTTAGAACATGATGAAGGGTATATGGAAATTGAAAATGATGTTTTAGATCCACTTGATAAGTTTTTAAATCTGCCAAAGTGTTTAGATGTAAATGCGGATGAGCAAAGTAAGCCAATGCGGATGATGTGAGTCAATGCGGATGAGCATTTGACTAAGTA
>BJCM01177471.1:0-18739 GCA_018326385.1 Flaveria bidentis
GATGTCTCTGAAGGTGTGAGAACAAGAGGACAGACTCATCATGGGAATGTCTGCTTATACTCATGCTTTCTATCCCAGATGGAACCCAAGAAGGTGGAAGATGCCTTGAAAGATAGTAGCTGGCCTGAATCGATGCAAGTGGAGTTGCTTCAATTCAAGAGATAGAAGGTATGGAACCAATGCCAGCTACCATCTGGTCATGTACCTATAGGCACTAAATGGGTTTTCAGAAACAATAGAGATAATAGAGGCTTGACCATCAAGAACAAAGCAAGACATGTAGTTCAAAGATACATCAAAGAGGAAGGAATTGATTATACTGATGTCTTTGCACCTGTTGCAAGACTTAAGGCAGTTAGGATCTTCCTTGCTTATGTTGCATCCAAGGACTTCACTATTTATCAACTTGATGTCAAGTGTGCCTTTCTATATGGGGATATAGATAGGGAAGTATATGTATGCCAACCTCCAGGATTTGAAGAACCACAACACCCCAACTATGTGTGCAAATTGGATAAGGCTTTATATGGGCTGCACCAAGCACCTAGGCTGTGGTATGAGACTTTGTCTTAGTTTCTTCGGAAGAATGGCTACACTAGAGGAACCATTGACAAGACTCTCTTCATCAGAAAGTCTGGAAAGGACATTTTGCTTGTTCAAGTCTATGTTGATGTCATCATATTTGGTTCTTCAAATGACCACATGTGTAAGGACTTTGAAAGCATTATGAAGAAAAAGTTTGATATGAGCTCCATAGGAAATATGGACTTTTTCCTTGGAATTCAGGTAAAACAAATGAAGGAAGGGTTTTTCATTAATCAATCTAAAGTATGTCTCTGACATCTTAGAAGGATTTGAGATGAAAGATTTTAAGCCGGCCAAGACACCCATACCCAGAACCACAATCTTTGTCCTGACCTTGAGGTGGAGGATACTGATCAACATCAGTATAGGGCAATTATTGGTTCTCTGATGTATCTTACAGCCAGTAGACCTGATATCATGTTTGCTACCTGCATCTGTGCTAGATATCAGGCTGCTCCAAAGGTGTCTCATCTAGCTGCTATTAAGAGAATCCTCAGATACCTCAAAGGAGCACCTAAACTAGGTCTCTAGTATCCCAGAAACAAGGATTTCAATATCTATGGATACTCTCACAGTGACTATGGAGGCTGCAACATTGACAAGAAATCAACATCAAGAGGATGTCAATTTCTTGGTGGAAGGATCATCTCATGGAAATGCAAGAAACATCCTATATCTCTATATCAACTGCTGAAGCTGAATACATTGCTGCTGATAGCTCTTGTGCTCAACTGCTATGGATTTAGAATCATATGTTAGACTATGGATTCAACTTCATGAGTACTCCTATCCATATTGACAACAACAATGTTGTCTCCATTACTGAAAATCCGTTTAAGCACTCCAAGACAAGGATATTGATATCAGGTACCATTTCATTAGAGATACTCATGAGAAAAATATGATTAAACTAATCAAAGTTGACTCAAATGAACAATATGCTGACTTGTTCACCAAAGCTTTTGATGAACAAAGATTTAAGTATCTCATAACAGCTATTGGGATGATAAACATTGATTAGATTACCTCTTTTGAAATCCATTTAATATGTAATGTTCTATGTCAATACAATTTAAGCCCTATTACAAAAGGTCTCTCTGCAATTTTCTAAGTATAAATTTCTTCCGAAGAGAAATTAACCCTCGGAAGCTATTCTCATATCTTCCGAAGCAAAATTTCTTAAAGGATAATTTTCTTCTCGGAAGAGTTTTTGGTCTCGGAAGAATCAATTGATTTCATATCAGATCTACTTCCGAGGCTTATGCACACTCTCCATTCAGAAAAGTAATCCTGACCTTCGGAAGCAAAGTCTTTGCTTCGGAAGTAAGAATTTCCTTTGGAAGACAAATTACCTTCGGAAATGTTTTATATTCGGAAGAGAGATTTTACTGTGTAACTGAAATCTCTTGGACCCCACACTGTAAAAAGCAAATATTTTGTTAATGATGTCGGATTATTTAACTGATTTTAACTTAC
Organism: Flaveria bidentis; assembly: GCA_018326385.1. Classification (NCBI taxonomy): domain Eukaryota; kingdom Viridiplantae; phylum Streptophyta; class Magnoliopsida; order Asterales; family Asteraceae; genus Flaveria; species Flaveria bidentis. Next base: position 2,062 of record BJCM01177471.1, read on the forward strand.
CGCTACTCTCATTTCTTCCACTAAAACATCATATCACCTTATTCTAACCCCCATTACCGCCTTTCCACCCCTACTTAAATAATCCCAACTATTCAATTTCATCTTCTTACTTGAAATTTTTACTGCCCTAGAAATTTTCCTCCACTCCAACTTTACCCAAGCTCAAATTCATCTGCATTCACCTTTCTCCAATGGCTCTCAACCCTCAACACAACCAAGTCGCACTTCTTGATTCTTCAAGAGATGTTGACTTCTCTGAAATCATCTCCTTTCTCACCCAATCATCTTACTACACAACCCTTACCGTTAACCCCACCGTTTACTCCAATCAAATGGCCGAATTTTGGGAAAATGGTCAAGCCGTAACCCTAAATGGGATTCGTGTACTAAGGTCCAACATTTGTGGACAAGAGTTGGTCATCACTAAACAACTTCTCAGGGAGTATCTCGAGCTTCATGATGAAGGGACTCCTATGGAATTCCCCAAAGAAGATTTAGACAACACTTATCTCCTCATGGGATATGGTGGAGACGTGAGCAGGTCGACAGTCTACAAGTTCAACTTCTCCTACAACTGGAAGTTTCTATTGCATGTTGTCCTCCACTGCCTGTCAAACAAATTTGGGGGATGGGATCATATCCCGTATGAACTAGGATGCTTAGTTCATGGATTGGTGAGAGGCCTCTGCTTTAATTACTCAAGATTTGTGTTCACTAATCTGAATGGGAATCTTCAAAGCAAGACATTCTTTATGTATCCCAGATTCATTTAACACATAATCAACTGTGAGTTGGAAAAGAGTACGCTTGTCTGTGCAGCTGCTCTAAATGTCCCTCACATGAGGCCTACCATCTTCAAGACTTTGAAGAAGGTGTCCACCAACTTCACTGGAAGGTACACTTCTCTGCTTGCAGGTATGATTGAGCGCATAACACCAGATGGCATCCCTGTTCACCCCACAGGTGATGAACCCACACCAGGAATGACCTCCACAATGCCAACACTGCCTTCTCTACCCATCACCATCACATACTAGAGACACCCTAAACGAACCCTTGTTCAATCTACTTTGAGTAAGAAGGCCCCTCCTGTTCAATCCAAAAAGACTAGAGTGGAAACAAGGGATCCCACTTAGTTTGAGGTCTCTCCATCCTTCTCTTTTGATCTCAATTTGGTTTTTGAGTCTCCTCAGTCTCAAACCCAGGAGCTTGACATCCAAACCAAGAGCCCTCAGGATGAGTATTTACACTCTTCTGAGCAGCCAACAAGGGACAACCCCACCAAAGGCTCAATGTCTATAGACATTGACCAAGGTCCTGGGTAAGTAGGCTTAACCTCCTTATCTTTCACTGACCTTCTCTTCAAAACTGATAAAGAGATAACATCCCTCCACGGCAATGAAGTTTATCTACAACACCCTCTTCAAGATCAACAGAGCCCATAGAATCCCTTATCTCTAGCCCCCATCAGCAACCTGTAACTAAGGTCAGTCCAACTGATGTGGAGAGGACTCATGAAGATTCAGCTGCCAGTATAAAAGGTGCCTCAATGGACCTTATGGACAGTGGTAACATATCTGAGACTTAATCTACGGCAACCGTGCCTTTTGATGACTCTGAAAGAGACATCACTAAGCATGGGAAACCAGGGTGCCAAGAAATCACATCTGGTGGTGAGGCTGAACATACTAGGTATGTTACCTCATCTCCCCGTGATTCTTCAAAAGAAGATGAGGGAAGCATGAAACTCCTCGTAAAAGACCTTCTATCTAAAGTGTCAAACCATGAATCCTTGGTTAGGACTTTAGAAGAAAGGTCCGCCACTCAGTAACTTGAGATTGATAATCTCAAGGCTAAACTAGTTGAGAAACAGATTGAGAGATCTGTTAGGCATGTACCTGTTCAGATTTCATTGACCTCTTCCTCCAGCTCATCTAGCTCTCAAGATGATGTTACCAAAAAGGGGGAGAATGTTCAGAGACAAACACTTGAGGACCCACAGATTCATACTTCAACTTCAACATCTTCTACTCCTTTCATCATTTTGTCTGAGCTACCTCAAGTTGTACTTCAAATCGACCCAAAGATGCTCAGAGATCTCTACAGACTCTTCACCAAGTTTCTGTTCAGATCCTCTACTGATCAGCCAAGCCCAGATGCTGCAATGAACTACTTCTGAGCTGAAGAGTTTCAGAGGCTTACTGAACCTTCTACCACTATGGAAGAAGTTGGTCAACCTAAGTTCCACATGGAACCTAAGATTCATTTCGAAGGGGAAATAGGGACTGATGGCCTAGCAACTAAAACAGTTGGGATAGAATCTACATTTCCTCAAACTTCCAAAGCTGAAGTTAAAGGCTCGGAAGAACAAGCTGAATCTTCCAAAGTTGAAATGGAAGCTGCGGAAGGACTGTTCAAGATGTCTGAGGAACTGATAATCACAGATGCAATCCTTGAAATGGCATCTGAGGTGAACAGTACGGACTTTCTGGATCTACCTCTATTCCAGACACCCTCTCTGCCTCTCTCACAATCAGACTCCACTCTCCAAGAATCACCACAGTCAGGCTCTTCAAAAGATAACAAAGTGAAAAGGAAGATGACTGTGGAAGAGCTTCAGGAAGAGGAGAAGATTGAGAAGTTAAATAAGAAAGGAAGACTTCTAACTGGAAAGTTGCTAGCTGCAAGTACAAAAGCAGCTGCAGCCAACCAGGAGGTTGTCAACAACAAGAGAATAGAAGAGATAATTGACCAGCTCATCCACTTGGGAGCTGCCAATGAAGAAACACTCCTGCTACCACTTGAGGAGTTGGTGAATCTGGAAAAGGTAACCCGACTGAAACATGAAGAAGAAACCAGGTTGGCCTTACAGAAAGAGAAAGAAGAAAAGATGAAGGCTGACTTACAGCTGAGGAGAGATAGGATAGAGTTCCTAATCTCTAGAGGCTTCAATCTTCAAGAACACTCTCCACACAATAATGAAACGATCCTCTGGCTCTATAATAAAGAGCATGATCAGATGGAGAAAGAGAGAAGAAAGGCTGCAAGAGAAAATCTAAAGGAAAAGAAGAAGAAGGAGGAAGAAGCAAAGGTCACTGCAACCAGGAAGCTCAATGAAAAGGCCTGGATGAAAGACTATCTTCGGGCTCATGGCTTCTCTGGAAGGCAGGTGGGTCCCATGTCAGAGAAGACACTCCAACGGATTGTCAGCGAAATCAAGGTTGACATCTGATTGGGAAAGAGAAAAGAGATGTATAGAAGGGTAAATGGGATGACCTTCACTGCAACCACTCAACCATAACCTGAACCCTCATCCTTACCTTTCACCATCAAAACCAAACCTTTCACCCCCAAACCCACATCTTTACCCACATCCACTTCATCACCCCAACCACCTAAACTTCCCATCCTTTAACCAAAAACACTTCCCAAAACCTCTAAACCACAACCTACCTAACAACCATCCAAACCATCCCCTCAGCCTTCTCAACATCTCTCTCTTGAGGAGTTCAAGGCAATCAAGACTAAGCTCGCCAACTGCACAACTTTGAGCGAAGTCTCATGTGAGGAAGACTCTGTCAATATCACCTATGTTGATGGATCTTCATGTTCCCTCACAATAGATCAATTCCTTGATTTGCCTAGGCGAACATTGGACCAGGCTATCAGACTTCTAGGCCTCAACTCAGATTCATTAAATGATGAAGAGAAGAAACTTAGAAGGAAACTGGTGACTCTACTAGATACAATGAAAGAGGACAAGATTCCTAGTCAGTCTTTTGTGCCTAGAAAGAGAATAATCTAGTGGAGGTTCGATGAAATTTCTCACAACTTTGTTGTGGAAAGGGAGGATGGTGAAGTCAACAAACTTAATGCAACCTCTCTGTTACACTCTAGCAGATTTGACATTGCTGAGTTAGCAGAGAAGCCATTATCCAACCCTTCCAACTCTGAAACTGCTGAACTCATTAGAAATCATCTCAGTAGTCTTCATCAAGACGAGCTAACTACAAAAGCCAAGATTGAAGAAGAGTTGAAGTTGAGAAGACAGGAAGACGAGGAAAGATCTTCTACCAAGGGCGCTGCCTTTCTACAGATGGTGGAGGGTCCCGAATTGGAACCTATAGTTAGATGGGAATATGATTACAGTTCCCATCAACTAACTCTTTTCAAAGGGAAACAATAGAGGGTACATATCATTCAAGGTGACAGACTGGACATCTTGTCTACCAAGGATTTGTACAAACTTTTCAGCACCACATCAGGGAAAAACAAGGAAACAGATAAATATCAACTCTCCTTAGTGCTGAAAGTTTTGAGAAGCAGAGACAAGTGAGGTTTTGGTAGCATCAGCCTAGGGGGAGTTTGTTAGATCAAGAAGAAGGCTCGTGCAACCAAAACCAAATCACTTAGACAATTTTGGTGCTACATGCCGAGGCTTCCGAAGCTTAGCATGGAAATTCCGAAGGTTGTAGAGTTCTTCCAAAGACAAAGTAAAAGATCAACTTCTGAAGACCAAACTCTACTTCCAAAGTCAAGTAAATGCTTCCGAAGATCAAGTCTTAGAAGAACAATCAGAAGACTACTTTCGAAGTATGAAGAAAAGAAGAAGTTCCCAAGCCGTAGAAGAATAAGTCTCTTCCGAAGTATAAGTGGCTTCGGAAGTACTTGTTCTTCCGAAGCCATTTAACCTTCGGAAGACACTGATATGAACTAGTGGACACAAGTATGGTCTCTGACACTTCGCTGCAGACCTTTGATACTGCATGGCATCTTCCTAAGAGCCATGTAGTTGACCATACTTTATTCCACTGTTCACCTTTATGATAGTACATGTTACCAACTTTAGTTGGTGACAAAAGGTAAGTTAAGGACATGTCCTGACTACCATATCTCAGATAAAGTCTTATCTGAGATACCTTAAACTATAGTCTTGTAGTATAGGCTTTATTTATAGGATCCCAGCTAGTTTCAAAGTATATCTGGTTGTAGGTAGTATTATATATAGGTTCTCATTGTTACTCATTCCATACTGCTTGTAAAAGTCTTGTAATATTTGAGTTGAGAAGCAATATATAAAAGTTCCTTGAAAATTACTTCTTGTGTTCCTTATTACTTGCTATATTGTGATCAACTCTTATTGACTCTATCTTTATCCTGCAGAATCCAATCGCACGATTGAATTCATTCACACGAGTGAAATTTTCCTATTCTAAAAGTTTAAAGTTTATAGAAATGGAAGATCAGTTTGCTTCATTTACTACAGGAAAGGACTCTCGCATCCAGAACCTTCTAGTTCTTGAGAATGAGATTGGTAATCATAATAAACCGCCAAAGCTGATAACGTTAGATGACTATCCACAGTGGAAACAACGGTTCGAGATCTATCTAAATAGAGTTGATACTAATCTTTGGACATCCATTCAGACTGGTTACAGGGTACTAGTCAATGCAAGTGGAGTCAAGTTAACATTAGGAGGAATGAGTGAAGCACAAAAGATTTTTTTCAATACTGAGAAGAATGTATATGCTGTGCTGACTCAGTCGATACCGAAAGACATCTTTCATCAGTTCTCTGAGAACAAACTAGTGAAAAAGTTATGGGAAGCATTGGAGAAAAGATATGATAGAAATGCAAGACTCAAAGCAGTGTAGGCTAAAGCTCTGAAGAAGGAGTTTGATAATTTCTCCTCGATAGGGAAGGAGAGCTTGGATGACATCATTGCCAGGTTCTACCATCTTATGAATGAGTTGCACACTCATGGTGTAACAACATCTATGGAAGATAAAGTTTCAAGCTTTGCAGATGGTTTGTCGGATAAATGGGACTCATTTGTGTCCAACCTAAGACAGAACAACATTCTTGTGACGTTAGACATAAATGACTTCATCCTGAAGTTAAGAGAGGAAGAACTGAGAATGAAATACAAGTCGAAAAAAGGATCTTATGTTTAGAATCCTTCACTCTACAACTTAGTTCCAACTCCAGCTGTGTCAGGGGCACCGTTGCAAACAACTTTCGTGTCTAGTTCATTTGCCTCTTCCTAAACCAGCACCTCAGGAACAGAAACGTCAGGCTCATCTGCTACCTAATATATAGTTCATGAAGCAAACACTACAAAGCTGAAGACCGAGAATCTCAGTAACGTTACAGTTGAAGTTGCCAAAGAACGTATGGATCTTCTAGCGGCGGTTGTACAATCTTACGATGGTTTAGCTGCCGGTAAGATTGCAAATTGTCATCTTGCATATGAGGATTATGAGCAAGTGGAAGAAAATGAGCTAGAAAGGATGGACATAATGTGGGCCTTGGCAAGTGCTGGAAGAAGGGCAAAGAAGTTTGTGAAAAAGACAGGGCATAATCTAGTAGCCACTAAAGATACAACCTTTGGTTTTGACAAAACCAAAGTCACTTGCTTCAACCATGGTGAAAAGGGGCATTTTAAATGTGAATGTGTAAAGCCCAAGAAAACAGGTAATAGAAATTCATTTCCGACCTTCAACCGTCTAGACAAAGACATGAGTGTAAGCACATCTTCAAGCAAAGAGACAAAGGCTTTGACTGCTCAAGGTGATAAAGGGCAAGACTGGTCCTTCCGATTTGTGTCTTCGGGTGAATCAAATATTGCCTGTGTTGAGGCATTGGATGATGGATCTGCCAGTCAAGATGAAATCACAGTTGAGCAAGCGATGTCGGATACCGAAGAAGCTATGACTATGGTAAATCACTTGGTCTAGGAAGATCTCAAAGCAACAAACTCAAAATCTCCAGTAAACGAAGAGTCTGAAACGACATTGATGGCTGACTTGTCTGATTCCACAAAGGTAAGTTCTAATGACCAATTATTTGATAAACATGCTTGTTCTGAATGTGACAAAATTAGGGATAGCATTGATCTAAAATTTGCAAGGTTATTAGAACACAATGATAATTTAGTAAATGACTTACAACTCTACACTGAGGCAAATCGTATTTTAAAATAAAACGAGTGCAGTTACAAAGAAAAAATAGAAATTTTGGGAAAACAACTAAGGGAAACCGAGGTTGATGCTTTAAACCAAGCAAATGACATAAAATTTTATTTAAACTCCTTGGAAGAAATGAAAAAGGAAAAAGTAGTTTTAGAAGTCGAAGTTGATTCTTTAAAACAATAGCTGCATAGCTTGGCTAGTTCTTCACACGTAGTTCAAAACTTAGTGAAATAACAAAATAATGGGGAAGGGTTGGGTTACAAAGTAGTTCTGCCACCACATGCAATCCTTCTGAATACTAAAAGTAGACCAATCAATAACAACCCAGTTAAGGATCATGTGGTGTCCACTCCTCTAGTTAGTGATCCCGATTCAACATGAAAACCTATGAAGAATAGCACTAAACAGAAGGAGTCTACTTTGAAATCAAAAGATAAGATGCCTATTGAGAATTTGGATGATAAATTTGAAAAGGTTAATTTAAGGCCAGGTTCACACATGTCTACTTCTAAACCCAAAATGACTAAACCAGTTAACCAAACACGTGTTACACATCAAAGTCCAAATAAACTAAAGGTTAAAGATGTTAAAAATGTTCAAACAAATAATTTTGTTAAAGAAGCAGAAACATCTAAAAGAAATGTGACAAAAACCAACAAGACACCTCTCACACCCGTACCAAACTCGACCCCACATGAACATTTTCCTCAATTAGTAGAAGTGAGATCATGCTACAGTTGTGGAAAACAAGGACGTATTTCTTATCATTTTCCTTTCTATCAGACTCCCAAAAAGAAAATTGAACTTTATGATGCAAAACCAAGTATTTCTAAAAGGAGATCTATTACTCCACCTAAGAGTATTAGTGAACCTAAGGTTCAAACTATAAGTTAGTCGTCTGTTTATCACAAACAGGCCAGCACAAAATTGGTTTTTGGAAAGAAAAATCAAGTAATATGTCTAATAATGAGAACAAGAAGAAGAACGATCTGCCCTCAACCTCAGATGTATAGTGGGTTGAGTTTATGGGTCACCCAAGCCAGTTAAGGATTAGGTCCCAAACATAAACTGATTAATTTCTTTGAATGTGCAGGGTGTCCGCTACAACACTATCACTAATACCTGGAATATTGATAGTGGGGCGTCCAGGTACATGACCGGGAACTCGTCTCTCCTTTTCAATGTCAAAAAATTAAAGTGGGACATGTATCATTTGCTGGAAATAAAGGATGTTACATCACCGCTCAAGGCGAAGTGGGAAACGAGAAAGTGAAGTTTGACAAGGTCAACTACATTTAACAACTACAGAACAACTTGCTTTCTGTCTTCTAGATCTGTGATAAAGGATTCAAAGTTGTAATTGACAACAAGAAGTGCTATATGTTGAAGAAGGATTATATTATCCCGGAGGAAAAAGTCTTAATGTCAGCTTCAAGATATAATGATTTGTATGTCTTGGATCTATCAAAAGCCTCCACAACGGAGAACATTGTCCAATGCATCTTGTCAAAGGCAACAGAGAGGGATTCAATCTCCTGGCCTAGGAGAATGAAACACATTAATCCTCGGAAGATAAATCATCTGATACAGAATGATTTAGTGAATGGAGTAACTATCAAGAACTTCCGGCTTCCAGATTTTTGTGTAGCATATAAGAAATGGAAACATACCAAGAAGTCTTACAAGACAAAGAAAGTTAATTCAATTGACCTTCCTCTCGAGCTTCTACACATGGATCTATTTGGCCCAGTCAGCATAAAGAGCAATGCTAGAGATTTGTACTGTTATGTAGTAACTGATGATTACTCAAGATTCTCTTGGGTGATGTTTCTGAAATCGAAATCAAAGACTTTTGAATCATTCAAACATCTATTAACTACTTTGGAATCACTCAACAAGCTGAAAGTAAAGAAAATTCGATCATATAATGGAACAGAGTTCAAGAATCAGTGGATGGAGGCATTCTGTAGAGAGAAAGGAATTGTACATCAATTCATGTCTACCTACACTCCATAGATGAATGGGGTTGCTGAAAGAAAAAATCATAGCTTGATAGTGATAGCAAAAACGATGTTAGCCGACTCTAAATTGCCTATGTAGTTTTGGAACAAGGTAGTGGCTAATGGATGCTACACTCTCAATAGAGTCTTGGTGGTCAAACATCATGGTAGAAAATGTTATGAGCTGCTCCAGCGACGTAAACCAAACTTGGAGTATCTCGAACCATTTGGAGCAACGTGCATGTTATTAAAGAAAACTCAGACTAGGAAGTTTAGTGAGAAGGCTAAAGAAGGTATCTTTCTCAGATACAGTATACTGGACAAGAGAGTTTATAACAACTAAACAGGTCAGGTAGAAGTGTGGTGCAATATTGATGTTCAAAGATACACCACTCCCTTTGCTGGAAAAGGACTTTCATTCTTCTTCGACTATGATGGATTTTTTAAGTCCTTCAACTTACCTCCCTCTCTTCCTGATGATGAGTTATCGACTAAAATGATGTATGACGTTCTTAACACTCCTCCATAAGACTCGACAACATCAGTTCTACAAGACAATTCTTCTAGTCCTTCAGGTGGAGAGCTTGATGTAAGTGACTCCTCCTCTGTTGATGGAGCATTGGAGACAGAAAATGTGGACCAGGAGGAACAGGTTCCTGCAAATGAAAGTACACAAGCATCAGATCTTGATGCCTCTAACACTTCTGAACCTCATACTCCAATAGCTATAGTTACTGAACCTGGGATTCAAAATCTGATCTGGAAGTAGTTGTTCCCACCACTTTTGGATCCTGAATCAATGTGTATCATCCCCTGTACAACATCATTAGGGATGTACTATCAGGACTGCAGACCCAAAATCAGATATACTCAGTTGATTATGCCTCATTCATGAAAAAAGGCCTTCTTCATGATGGTGCTTATCGATGTTTTGTGTCTCAATTTGAGCCAAAATATGTATGTGAATCCTTAAACGATGAGGCATGGGTTAGTGCTATGCAAAAAGAACTCCTACAGTTCAATAAGTTAGGAGGCATAGGTTAGTGCTATGTATGTGAAGCCTTAAACGATGAGGCATGGACCCTTGTGGACAGACCAAAAGGTGCTAAGGTGATTGGCACGAAATGGGTCATGAAGTGTAAGAAAGATGAGCAAGGACTCATAATCAGAAATAAGGCTCGACTTGTGGTTCAAGGGTTTAGACAAGTCGAAGGCATTGAGTATAATGAAGTGTTTGCACCTGTGGCTAGGATGGAACCTATTCATAACTTTCTAGCCTATGCATCCTATATGAAGATTAAAGTCAATCAACTAGATGTAAAAAGTGCATTCCTTCATGGTGAAATCCATGAGACAGTCTATGTCAGTCAACCCGAAGGATTTGAGGATCCTTATCATTGGGATAGTGTTTACAAACTGGACAAGGCTCTTACAGGCTCCATCAAGCTCCTAGAGTCTGGTATGAGAAACTCCCAACTCATCTAGTGAAACATGGCTTTCGCAGAGGGGTTATTGACTGCACGTTATTCATTAATGAAAAGGATGGTGATTTACTACTCGTACAGATATATGTGGACAACATAATCTTCGGTTCCAAAAATGAAGAATTATTTAAAGAATTTGAATCTGTAATGAAAGTAGAGTTTAAGATGAGTGCCATGGGGGAGATGAAGTTCTTTCTTGGATTACAAGTGGATCAGACACCAAAAGGAATCTTCCTGCATCAATCCAAATATGTAGGTGATATCCTAAGTCGATTCGACATAGAGAATGCTTCAGCTGCTCGAAGTCCACTTGCCATGAACCATGACATGGCACCTGACGAAAATGGTGATCTGGTTGATGCTACCATGTACAGAGGAATGATCGGATCCCTAATGTATCTCACAGCCTCTTGTCCTGATATTATCTACGCCACGTGTCTTTGTTCAAGATATCAGGCAAGACCAAAAGTAAATCATCTCATCGGAGTTAAACAGATCTTTCGATATCTGAAGGGTACTCCAACACCCGGGTTGTGGTATCCTCATGATGATGACTTTGAGCTTATAGTGTATAGTGACTTGAACTATGGTGGTTGCAAGATGAGTTACAGTCAACATCTGCGGGATGTCAGTTCTTTGGTAGACTGTTAGTCACCTGGTAGTGTAAGAAGTAGACATGAGTTGCTCTGTCAACTTGTGAAGCTAAATATGTTGCTGCTGCAAGTTGCTGTTCACAAATCATTTGGATTCAACAGCAAATGCGCGATTATGGTTTGCAATTTTCTAACACCCCTATTTTTGTTGATAATTCTGTTGCTATTGCTGTCACCAAAAGTCTGGTCCAACACCTTAAAACTAAACACATTGGTATTAAATATCCTTTATACGTGATTGTTTTTGAAAAGCAATTAATCAGTGTTGTTTAAATTAATACAAATTTTCAATGCGCCGACCTCTACACAAAAGCATTTGACAAACCTATATTTTTATATCTTTTAGAGGTTAATGGCGTGAAAAGAAAAGTGATGTAATTCTAGAAGAAAGTTCGTAGTCCGACAAGGTTTCTTAGTTTTTCTAAGTTATTTTCTTTTATTTTATTTTCCTGTCTATTAAAATCCAAAAACACAAAAAGATTTTTGGTTTTAGAATTTTAGGGGGAGAATAGTTTAGTTTAGTATTTAATTGGTTGTAGTATTTAATTACTTAAAAAACAAGGGAGGAGGGCAGCTTAGCTAAAAGAAATGAAATCAAATTTGTGATTCTGATTCAAAGTCTATGGAAAATGATAGTACACAGGAAACAAATTGTTTGGGACTTCAAAAGGATTTAAATGATTATGATGCAAAATTCAAAGTATAAGTCTGAGAAGTCTAAGCAAAATAAAAGGAAAAGTGATAGTAAAACTAGTCTGGTACTGAGGTAACATAGAGAAAGTAGACCTAGAGGTTGCTAGTCTATTATATGATGTGCTGGTAGATTTAACACAATAGATGAGTAGACCTCATTGGTGATTTAAATTCAAACTAAGTTGTTCAACTTGCTGTGGGTTCCTATCTTATCTCTGGTTAACACAATCAACGCATTTCCAATAAGGGGTGACGAAAAAAATAAATGCCATAAATGTGTGCGGATGACTATAAAAATAAGCAAAGCACAAGGAAAAATGCTAAATGCAATCAAGCTAATAACTTATGTTGTTAGTGCGTTATGGTGCGTTGTGTGCCTCTCTGTTGTGCGGTGGCACTGACCTGAGGATAAGCATACCCTGAATATTCTGGAAATAATTCTTGTTTGTGCCTCTTTGTTGTGCGATGGCACTGACCTAAGGCTTGGCATCTCTTTGAAAGCTCTTAGAATAGTTTCTTCTTGTCAAATACCCGTAGACGACTCAAAAATCACTTGAGGAATGTTGATTACCATATAAGTGTGGGATCCACAAATTTTTGTTGAAATATCAAACCGATCTTATCACCAATGTCAGTCAAAAATTGGTGTATGGATTTAAGAGGTCAAATATACTGACAATCATCGTGGCTGGAACTCTTGACAGTCAAAATCATTGTGTTCATCTTATAGCTCTAGTATGATTTCCTGAAAGTGTTATTGACTCTCGGACAAAAAAAGAATCTATTATCAAAATGTTTTATTAAAATGTCCTAAATGATTCTGATATATCTGTATGATTCCATAATGGATTGTTTCAGAAATGATCAAATTAACTTGAAGCTATGCTATCCTGGAAGAAAAATATGTTAGATGTTTTCTAAAACATTTCAATCCATCTCAAACCAAAAACACAAAAATATGTCTTGTTTTGTTTTAATTTCAAGTTGTTTTTTTAATGTTTTTCTAGTCTTTTGTTACGTAAAAGTCAGACTATACAACTAGATGAAATCTATGAATCATTCACTAAAAGTGGTCAGATCTGAGGTGACCAATCTGTTCTAAATAAAAAGGATCACGTCTGACGTGATCAAATGGTTTTAAATTAAAAAAGGTCATGTTTGTGATGATCGATGTTCATAATGTTAGATATCACAAGGTAAAAGTTTAAGTCTTTGTGAGTATGAGCCAATTGCACGATTGGACCATAAGTTTGAGCCAGTAGCACGATTGGACCATAAGTATGAGCCAATCGCACGATTAGACCATGAGTATGAGCCAGTCGCACGATTGGACCATAAGTATGAAACAATCGCACGATTGGACCATAATTTTAAGTCAGTCACATGATTAGACCACGAGTATGGGGCAACCATGCGATTGGGTCACCAGAATAAACCAATCGTATGACTGGTTGATGAAGTCTAAGCCAGTCGCACGACTAAACCCTACTCACACGAATGGAGCATGCGTATGGGTCCAGTCGCACGATTGAACATTAAGACATTATAAATAGAGGGGTGAGTCGGTCACATTCCTTACCACCCTTCAAAGCATTCGAAAATCTCTCATACACAAACACTCTACCCAAATTTCCTTTACTTTGATTACTCACTGATTCTGATCATAACTGATTTCTCATTCATCTACAAGTATTGTGAGACTGAAATCGACCATAATGGCCGGTGTAATCAAACCCTAAATGACCTAATCGATTAAAATCAAGAAATCAAAATAACTCTTCAAATAGACCACTTAAATGGACATAATCGTTGATATAAAGGACATTAAGTGATATTTAGAGTCCCTGCGAATCTAATGAGTCTAAACACGTCATCTAACATCAACTTTTGACCAAGATTCGAGGTTGGAGTGTCTAATAGAGAAATATTCAAATAGACACTCCGAATGAACCTCAGTTGCACGATTGAGCCAAGCGGATAATTCAATCACACGAATGATTCATTCGGTGACTCAGTCGCACGACTGACTCAACCGCATGGCTTAACATACGACTAAGTTCAGTCGCAAGCTCAATCACACGACTGAACTCAGTCGTATGGTTCAATCGCACGATTGAACCAATTTGGTCAAAAACAGTTTAAGTGTCAACTGTCAAGTCCTTTACACAACCCTAATGTATCTTGATACATGTGTATCTTGTTTAGGAGCTCAATGTAAATTGTCTTTCATTTCTTTCACATATGTAATGAATGAGTTGAATGAAATGAAATATGTGATTGATGATTATATTGTTTAATGTTACATTGTTTGTTGTATCATAACGCATATTGAACTAACTATATAGGTTTGTGGTTGTTTACATAGTTCTTAGTCAATAATGGTTGAGAAATGTGTTTAAACTTAATCGTATGAAGTCTTCTCGTAAATGGACTATGATAATGGATCATACGCATGAACACTTCATGCTAATAGACCAATCGCACGACTGAACCAGGACACTAGATCAGTCCCACGATTGAGACATAAGATTGACTCAGTCGCACGACTGAACCTTCAGTCGTGCGTATGGACCAATCGTATGATTCAGTCGCACGACTGAACCATACTAATGGTTCAGTCGCACGATTGACAAACCCTAACCTATAAATACCACCTGATTCGTGGAAAAATGTGACACTTCAAGAATTTCGACTCACATACGTACCCTAGCCATCAAGAGACCCTAGAGAAGTTGTTCCAACTTCATTAATCGCAGTTGTTCATGTTCTAGTTGTCCATAACGTTTCATTAATCTCTAGATTGATTGAAACTGCGTTCTCACTAATTAGATCACCAATCAAATAGGATTCCGCACTATTTGATTAGGTATACACGCATTATCAGTTAGTACTTTGTACGTACACGGTCCTAACAAGTGGTATCAAAGCTTTGGCTCTTGATTTTGTGTGTGTTTTGATTAGTTTTGGTGCAAAAATCACCTTTTTCATTCAAAAGAGTCACCTTTTTTGAGTAAAACAGTGTTTTCAGTGTCTCCAGATCTAAAAGTTTAAGTTTTTTGGCATATGGCAGATTAGGGTTCTTGAAAACTTGTGTTTTAGAGTCAAAATATCAAAAATCTTAGAATTTTCATAAACAGCAACCTTCAGTCGCACGATTGGATCAATCGCACGACTGAACTCAATCGCACATCCTATACGCACGATTGAACTCAGTCGCCCCTCCATTCGTCTGACTAAACCAACCCATTCGCATTGCCCATCCATATTTTCCGAATTGCACAGGTGTTCATCCGCATTAGTCCAATCACACGATTGACCCATCCGCATTTGTTCAATCGCACGATGCTGAGAAGAAAGTGTATGCCCTGTTGACTTAAAGTTTATAGAAATGGAAGATCAGTATTGCGCGTTTAGTGTCGGTAGTGACTCTCGTATCCTGAACCTTTTGCTTCTAGAAAATGAAATAGGGAATCACAATAATCCCTCTAAACTTATAACGTTAGATGATTACCCTCAATGGAATCAAAGGTTTGAGATTTATCTAAATGGAGTTGATCCCAATCTGTGGGAATCAATCGAGACATGTTATAACATGCTGGTTGGTGTTGATGGTGTTAAACTTACCTTGGGTGGCATGACTGATAGCTAGAAGGTGAAGTACAATGCTAAGAAGAAAGTGTATGCTCTGTTGACTCAGTCGATACCTAACGATATATTCCACCAGTTTTCTAAGAACAAACAGGCAAAGAAGCTATGGGAAGCCTCAGAGAAACGATACGACGGGAATGCATCGTTGAAAGCTCTAAAGGCAAAGGCTTTGAAGAAGGAGTTTGGTAACTTCTCTTCAATGGGTAAGGAGAGCTTGGATGATGTCATAGACAAATTTTACCATTTAATGAGTGAGCTGCACACTCATGGAGTCACAACGTCAATAGAAGATAAGGTCTCAAGCTTTGCCAATTGTCTGCCAGAGAAGTGGGACTCGTTTGAGTCTAATTTGAGACAGAACAACTTACTGGCAAAATTAGACATAAACAACTTCATCCTGAAATTAAGAGAGGAGGAACTGAGGATGAATTATAGGTCACAGAAAGGATCCAATGACAAGAATCCTTCACTTTATAAATCCTCTTCAACTTCAACAAGTTCTGGAGCACCGCTTCAAACGACATTTGTGTCTAGTTCAACCGCTCCTTCTCAATCTACAGCTTCAGGATCTGAAATGTTAGGTTCATATAGTACCCAATATATCACACCGGAAGCAAATGGTATGAAGTTAAAGACCGAATCTCAGGAATATCACTATGGAGGTTGCAAAGGTGCATATGGACCTTTTAGCTGCGGTTGTTCATTCTTATGATGGTCTAGTTCTAGGAAAGATCGGAAATTGCCATCTGGCTGATGAGGATTACGAGCAGGTGGACGAGAATGAATTAGAAAGAATGGATATCATGTGGTCTTTGGCAAGTGTTGTTCGAAAAGTTAAGAAGTTTGTTAAGAAGACAAGATAGAACTTTGTAGAGAATTATGAAGAGGTTGAAGCAACCAAACACCCAAAGTCCTTCTGCATTCATGCACATGAATAGTGAAGTAGAAGCTTCGGAAGTTCTCACATCAGCAACAAGAAATACTCTAAGTGTGAAATCTTCTGAAGCCAAGACCAATATCTTCCGAAGCCAAACATGAAATCTTCCGAAGCTTCAGAGACAAAGTCTTCTGAAGCCTCAACCTATGAAGGCAGATTTCTTCCGAAGACTTTTACAACATGCTTTATCTGATGTACTTTTCCTTAAAGCTGGACCCCTTTCCACTGCCACTCTGATAAAGTCACCAACTTACATGAGTTGGTGAAAAGGTCCATGCTTTAGGTAAACTG